>JAPKLY010000369.1:0-65509 GCA_026898435.1 Prunella vulgaris | reverse complement strand
TTAATTCAATTTGTTTGAATTAAATAATAACCGAATATTAAAACGAACGGCTGAATTCATTTTGCAAATTAAATTGATTTGACAATACAGCAAACTGTAAAAAGGATAATGCACGCAATATCAGATGACTTAGACAAAAATCAGGAAACATACCAGTCAGTCAGATATGTATTCTGACTGATACCACTTATTGCCCTATCAGGGTGACAAGCCCTGAGTTCAGTGTCCTGAATCTTAGTCAGTCTATACTGATCATCCATTTTATACTGAATGTTCCCCCTACAACCATTCACATTCTCTCTGAGTTCCCTTCATCCTGAGTCTATATGAGTTATTCCCCCTGACCTTGTGCATTCTTATTAGAGATTCAAACTGAATCACCTAAGCCTGGGTCAAGGAGTCCTAACTCTACTGATAGCTCAACAAACCTGGTTTCAGGCAAAGCCTTAGTTAGGATGTCAGCTCTCTGTTTTTCAGTAGGGACTCTCTCCATCCTGATGTCCTTCTTCTCCACATGATCTCTGATAAAGTGATGCCTGATGTCTACATGCTTACACCTTGTATGTAAGACTGGGTTTTGGGATATGGCAATGGCACTATTATTGTCACAATAAATTGGGACTTCAGTGGCCTCAACTTGGTAGTCTCTCAGTTGTTGTTTCAGCCAAAGAATCTGAGAGCAACAACTACCTGCCGCCATATACTCAGCCTCAGTAGTAGACGTTGCAACACTGGTTTGCTTCTTAGAAAACCAAGAGATCAGTTTACTCCCTAGAAACTGACATGTGCCTGTAGTTGATTTCCTATCAAGTCTACAGCCTCCATAATCAGCGTCTGAATAGCCAGTCAGTTCTAGGTTGTCATCAGAGGGATACCAAAGTCCTAAGTTGACTGTACCTCTTAGGTATTTCAGAATCTTTTTGGCACTCTCTAAATGACTCTTCTTTGGATCAGACTGATACCTTGCACAAACTCCAACTGCATAAGTGATGTCAGGACGACTAGCAGTCAGATATAATAAAGATCCTATCAGTGCCCTGTATTCAGTCTGATTTACTGAGGCTCCTTCTTTGTCAGGATCCAGCTTCTCATTTGTGTTCATGGGAATGCGTGAGACTCTGCTGGACTGAACTCTAAATTTCTGAATTAAGTCCCTCGCATACTTGGACTGATTAATGAAAATTCCGGAGTCAGTTTGCCTGACTTGGAGACCCAGAAAGAAATTCATTTCTCCCATCATTGACATCTCAAATTTCCCAGTCATCAGCTTGGAAAATTTTTCACAAAGATTCAGATTAGGAGATCCAAATATTATGTCATCCACATAAATCTGAACCAAGAGAATGTCTTCCCCTTCGGTGATCCGGAAGAGGGTCCTGTCCACTGTTCCTTTCACGAACCCGTGGTCTATCAGGAATTGGGATAATGTATCATACCAAGCTCTCGGAGCTTGCTTTAGGCCATAAAGGGCTTTCTTCAGATGGTATACTTTATTACCGATTTCGAATCCAGGAGGTTGCTCAACATACACTTCCTCATTCAGTACACCATTCAGAAAAGCACTCTTTACGTCCATCTGATACACTTTGAATTTCTTGAATGTTGCATAAGCCAGAAACAACCTGATTGCTTCTAATCTTGCGACTGGAGCAAAGGTCTCATCATAGTCGATACCTTCGGCTTGAGAGTAACCTTTTGCTACTAGCCTGGCCTTATTTCTGACAACAACATTCTTCTCATCCCTCTTGTTCTTGAAAACCCATTTGGTGCCAATAACATGTTGACGCCTAGGTCTATCCACTAACTCCCAAACCTGATTCAGTTCAAACTGATTGAGCTCATCCTGCATGGCTAGGATCCAGTT
Source organism: Prunella vulgaris (assembly GCA_026898435.1). Taxonomy (NCBI): domain Eukaryota; kingdom Viridiplantae; phylum Streptophyta; class Magnoliopsida; order Lamiales; family Lamiaceae; genus Prunella; species Prunella vulgaris. The sequence continues at coordinate 63,645 of JAPKLY010000369.1, read as the reverse complement.
GGGATCAGCTAGAGCTTCTTCTATGCTTGTAGGTTCCTGATCACTCAGGAAGCAACAAAGCATAGCGCTTTCACCAAAGGACAACCTCGTCCTGACCCCCTCATTGATATCTCCAATGATATCAGCCAATGAGTGATCATCTAGCCATCGCCTCCTGCTGAGTGGAGCACTGGGAGCTACTGATGTTCCATTGCCTGATCCTGAAACATTAGTCTCAATAATAATAGGCAAAGAAGCGGAACGAGCAAGAACAGGGGATACTGAGTCATTTTCTGAGGGTTGACCAATATCAGAGAAATTGTTTCCCCCTACAGTGTTGGACTCAGTAACTGTCTCAGGTGCAGAAGCATCATCACCGACAGTACGTACCTCAGGTTGAGTCTGTCCCTCCGTCTGAGACTCAACATTTTCCGAGGCAGGGGCTTTCTGAGGGTTGGTCTGAAGTCCATCCTGATCTTCATCATCATCATCCCATACCTTGGGAGCACTGACAAGTTTGATCTTGAATTCAGGATTCTTCAGACTCAGCCTGGTTACCCTTTTGGTAATTCCCTCAGTATCAGGACTTGGAACCTGTTTCCTATGCACTGATGCAGTCTCATCAAACACAACATGAGGTGTTTCCTCCACACAAAGGGTCCGACAGTTATACACCCTGAAAGCTTTACTGACTGAGGAGTATCCTAAGAAAACTCCCTCATCAGATTTGCTATCAAAGGCTTTCAGCTGGTCTTTATCATTGTTCAGGATGAAACACTTACACCCAAAAATATGGAAATAAGAGATGCGAGGTTTCCTCTTGTTCCAAGTCTCATAGGGTGTCTGAGCATGTTGTTTGTTCAGCATAGATCGGTTCTGAGTGTAGCAAGCAGTATTGATTACTTCAGCCCAGTACTTCTTGGGCAGTCCTGATTCAGCCAACATGGTCCTGGCAGCTTCCTTCAGGGTTCGATTCCTTCTTTCAGCTACCCCATTCTGCTGAGGGGTCCTAGCTGCAGAAGTCTCATGAGCTATACCATGGTTTGTACAAAAGTCAGTTATAATGGAGTTTATAAACTCGGTTCCTCGATCTGATCGAATCCTGACAATGCTCTGACCCTGTTCAGTACTCAATTGCTTGAGTAGCACAGGAAGCTTGACCTGTGTCTCCTTTTTGTTCAGCAAGAAAATAACCCATGTGTACCTGGAATAGTCATCAACAACAACAAGGGTATATTTCCTACCATTTATGCTGACAGGAGTTACTGGACCTTGAATGAGAAGGCTTCCTTCACCTTGAATGAGGCTATGGTTTGCTTTCCTTCCTGACACGCTCGGCACACGTGGTCTTTGCTAAAAACTTCATTAGGCAGACCATCTACAAGAGAAAGTCTAGAGATTTTGTTAATAATCTTGAAGTTTAAGTGACTCAGACGTTTATGCCAAAGCCAACTGAGCTCAGAGGAGCTCTTAGCGACCAGACAGGTTTCAGGAGGGCTGCTCTTGAAGTCAGCAAAATATACATTGCCCCTCCTGACACCTGTAATCAGAACCTGCAGTGTAGATTTGTCCTTTACGAGACACATATTAGATGTAAATTCTACACTATATCCTCGGTCACAAAACTGACTAACCGAGAGCAAGTTATGTCTCAGTCCTTCAACATATGATACATTCATAACACGGACAGAGTTAATAACAAGGGTTCCGAATCCTCTGGTGAAACCCTTAGAGTTATCACCAAAGGTTACCTGCGGGCCTTCTTGAGCTACATAATCCTGAAGGAGATCACGAAATCCGGTCATGTGCCTGGAACATCCTGAGTCCAAGTACCAGTCCTTCATCAGATCCTCCTTCTTCTTCTTGTAGCCCGCAGTGACCTGAAAAGAATCAGGCCTCAGGTACCCATCTCGTATTGGGTCCTACTGAGTCAGCCATACCCTTCGGGATCCAGATTTGTCTGACAATTCTGACAGCATCAGAAGTGTAGACCTGTTACCCTGAAATGTCAACATACACAGTTCTCTTCTTCCTTTGTGCCTGGGAAGTTGAGGGTGTATGGGTGTCAGTCTGAGATACAGGAGCCCTATATTGATTTCTGGGGGTGGGCCTCCTGTTTCTCCTTGACCTGGGTGCATTGGGCTGAAGTCTGTCCTGAGAAGGAGCAGCTCGGGCCTGACCTCTTGGCACATGAGGTCTGGCCTGAGTGTTTCTGGAGTCAGGTCTCCATTGCCTTTCAGAGGCCACCTGGTTTGTCCTTCTTTTTAGAGAATTGGGACGCTCCTGATGGGCTCTGTGCCCTGTCTGAGGAGTCTGAACCTCAGTAGTCCTAGGTCTTGCCTGAGGTCTCCTTTGTCCTGAGTTCCTTTTGTTCTGGACATTTCTAGGCTCCGCCTGAGAAGTGCTAGGAACAAAATGTTTCCCAGTTTGAGGATTCCTAGGTTGGACCTTGGAGTTCCTTTGGTCTGTCTTCCTAGACTCAGAATGAGAAACTTTGACCTTTTCCTTTGGTTTTTGTCTTAGTTTCTCAGTCCTTTGCCTGACAGGTTCAGCAGGCATTTTCTCCTTCCCTTTGCCTTTATTCTGATGAGCAACACTTAAGCTCTTGTCATCAGTTAGGGCAGGGACAAAAATTTTCTGAGAGTTGCTCCCTGAAGCACCTCTCTTCTTCTTGCCCTTTGGGTCTTTTGTGGCATCATAGCCTAACCCAGCTTTAGCACCATCAGTCAGCTGAGAGAAATTTGTCAACTCATCAACCACTTGGGTAGATGTGTATAACTTCTTCAGCTTGACTTCAAGATGCCCATTGGCTTCTTTCAGGGCCTCAATTTCAGTGGTGTATTGAAGCACTAATTCTGAATGAGCTTTCTCTTTTGAGATCAGCTCAAGATCCCAAGCAGTTTGCTCAGCACAAAGGCGAGCTTGCCACTCAGTTTCGAGCATCATTCTTAAAGCAGTTCGCTCAATTATCAGTTGTTCCTGAGCAAGGAACAAATCAGTATCATGAGTCTCAATCAGCGAGCTGATGACACCCTTCAGTCTTTCTACCTCCAGTGGAGCTTCATCATGCTTATTTTTAGCATTAAGTAGCTCCTCCTGAAGATGTACTAATCTGAGGGCTTCCTCAGTATCTCTTACTCTGAAAGACTCAGTTAACCGATCGTTCTTCTCACTCTGTTGTGCTTTCACATCCACTGTGTGACTATGAGTCTCCTGCAGCCTTGAGAAGTCAACCATCAATTGCTCTAGGGCGAGCTGAAGGTCGAGTTCTCCTGCTGAATCTGAGCTAAACTCAGGTGCGTGATCAGGAGAAGAGGCAGAAGAACATACCTCATCATCTGCCATCAGGTAGAGGTCATCATACTCCTCATCTGAAAAGAGTTCAGGAGACCGGCGTCCAGGGCCATCTGAATCTGAGGAGTCCTCAGCAAGCAACGCTCTCCGGTCTGAAGCCCTAAGCTCTCTTTTGGCTCTCCGATCTTCTCGCTCACGAGCACTGAGCTCCGGATAATCATACTGATAATGTACGGACTTTTTGCAGTGGTAACACTGATCTACATCAGAAGAAAGCTTCTTGTCAGTGTACCTTTTATCAGAGGGTTCCCTCCTGCTTCCTGATGATCTTTCAGGTTTGGAGCTGGATCTTCTGGGCTCATCCTCTCTCCTCTTTTCATCTCTGCGTCGCTCAGGCTCATTGCGATCCCTCCTGGAATCTGAACCTCTTCTTTCTTCTCTCCGGGGGCTAGATCTCCTGGGGCTGGAGTACCTGCGATCACGGGTGTCAGTATAAAATTTCTTATACCTGCCGAAACGAGAGTTCACTTTCTCGAATCACCGTGCCATCAGGCTGTACTCCAAGGCTAGCTCATCTTTGTTCATGTCTTTTAGAGACTTGGAGCTAGATCCAGCCTCAGGCTCAGGAGTAGCTTTAAGAGCCACGCTCTTTTCCTTTTCAGATGTCTTCTCCTCACTAACTTCCTCACTGACAACACCCATCTTCTTCCTCTTATCGAGGTCAAATTCTAGAGCCTTTAACTCAGAGAATAGGTGTGAGTGAGTGATGTTTGTAAGGTCCTGAGTGTTTTTCAACAAAATTACTCCTGTGTCCCATCTTTCAGGGAGACAGTTCAGGATTTTAGAAGACACCTCCCTCTTGGGAAACTCCTTCCCAAGGGTTGCTAGCTCGTTCATCATCTTAATGAACCGAGCTTCCATCTGATCGATGGACTCTCCCTCTAGCATCTTGAAGGCCTCAAACTTCCTGATTGCGAGATCTCTCTTGTTTTCCTTGATCTTTTCTGATCCTTCGCTCATCTCCCTCAGAGTATCCCAGATCTCCTTAGCTGTCCTTAGATGCATCAGCCTGACCGAGTTCTCGTAAGAAACGGTGTGGAGTATAATGTTCTTGGCAACATTATCCAGTCCGATTTGCTTAATCTGATCAGAATTAAGCGCGGACCTCTCCACTTCTTCATCTCCGGCGGCTGGAACAGGGACATTGCCAGCAACAGGCCAAGTCGTCTGAAGATTTCTCATAAATCTGATTGGGCCATGTTCAATCACCTGAGGCATCTGATCATGGATAGAATAGAGATGTGCGAGTACCCTGAATTTCCAATAGTCATAATTATCAATAGAGAATTCAGGAAGATTACCCTCGAGGCGTTTAGAACCGGATGCCATGATATGCAGTTTTTCAGAAACAAGATCAGTTCAGTAGACCACCAAAAGTTTCTCCTCAGAAACTGTTGGTAAACAAAGTCAGTGATCTTTTGAACCACCGCTCTGATACCACTTGTTGGTCCCGAAACGAGTTAAATCAGTGTATTGGGGGGGAATACACTGATGTCAGATTTTTCTGAAAGACTCAGAAAAATGCTCTAAACGCACTCAGTCAGGATTCCCTGAAGTACTCAGTATGCTGAATGTCCACAGGGGCAGCAGGGACGGTTCAGTAATGAGTCAGATAAGCAGAGTGCGAGTAAAGTGCTCGGAAGCTCAGTAGAGATAACAAACCTACTGACTGCTAGGAAGTGAGTCAGTTGGACTACTATCTCAGTGAGTCAGAGTACGTGTGGAAAGTGACCCCTTAGATTCTACTCGTTTTAGTTTCTGAAAACATTTTCTCTGAGTCGCTTAATAAATTGGTGGTTAAGGCTGAGTGCATAGTATTCAGATTCAGGATGATTGATTCAGTCCTGAAGTTAAAACCAATGCAGTATGTTCAGTTTAATATGATGACATTTATGATCCTGAACAGAACAGTAAATCAGCACACATGGGACTTTTTAACGTGGTTCGGAGATAACCAACTCCTACGTCCACGACCTGATTTAACAGGAAGCTATCCTCAAAACCCTGAGGATAGGTACTTGGGTTTTACGTGCCAAGGGACACGAGTAGCCAACTTCCTCTCTTAGGAACTGACCCCTAGGCATTTTACAAGTCCCAGTCCTTCTAACCAACCTATCTCACACTTTGAGAGGTTTGGTATTCTGGTTTCCAACTAAGATAGCTCTAGCAATACAAATCAATGCTAAATAATAGAGCTATCGATCTAAGCAAATACAGAGTGAATCCTACTACAACACTAGGGAAATTTAATTGCAGAGTGTTGTTTATGATATGCTTTGTGTTCTTGGATTCTTGAGAGTTCTCTTGGAAATTTCCCGTTAACCTTGTATGGGTGCAAGGTTCTCCATATTTATAGGCGAGATTCAAAATAGATCCGTTGGAGGAGATCAAATCAAATCTTTCCTATTTTAGGTAGATTGCAGGCTAGAAATACTGTTCGACCTACCCGCCATGCTTATTCTGGCAAGTTGTCACATCACCTGCAACCTTTTTGAGACGCATTAAATGCTGTGCAGACTCCATGCATACGTGTCGAAAGATCATTGGCTCTCCGCTATAACGGCTAGTTGACCTTCAGACATTTATCCTTCCTCGTGCATTCAATGCTCTGAGTCTCTTGTTAATAACTCAGTCTGAACGTGTCTTAATGGAGTCATACTGACATTCTTTTTGTCTCTTGTCCCATAGCATAAATAACCTTCTGCTTTGGACTGACATGATTCAGGTGATCTGAACCACAGCCTGAGTCAGGTCCTATGTGCATTCAGCACAGTCTGATAGGTTATTCAGCTCAGTATGTGTTACCTTTTTGCTTCGGACTTACAGGATTCAGGTGAACTGAACCAAGGCCTAAGTCAGGTCCTATGTGCATTCAGCACAGCCTGATAGGTAACACTTTACTCTTCACTGACTGAGTTCTGTCCTGAACATGCTTAGTGTATTCAGTAGAAACATCAGACAATGGTACTTCAGGAATGACTTTAGGATGAATCAGCAGGCTTCGATCTTCAGCTTCAGAACAGACAATCTTCAGCGAGACTGACTGACTTGTTCAGAATGGTCTACACTTCAGACTTCAGTAAATTGGGTCGACTCCAATATTCTTCAGTCTTCAGCATGGTCCTCCTGTACTGAATCTCTAACCTAACTATCCTGAACTATTTTATCCTGAACACTATACTTAGGTAAATTCATCAGGGGTTTTGGGATCTAATTAAAATACTCAGATTGTCCCAACAGGCAATCCTGACTTAGCCAACATGGTCCTGGTAGCTTCCTTCAGGGTCCGATTTTTTTTTTCAGCTACCCCATTCTGCTGAGGGGTCCTGGCTGCAGAAGTCTCATGAGCTATACCATGGTTAGTACAAAAGTCAGTTATAATGGAGTTTATAAACTCAGTTCCTCGATCTAATTGGATCCTGACTATGCACTGACCCTGTTCAGTGCTCAATTGCTTGAGTAACTCTGGAAGCTTCACCTGAGTCTCCTTTTTGTTCAGCAAGAAAATAACCCATGTATACCTGGAATAATCATCAACAACAACAAGGGTATATTTCCTACCATTTATGCTGATAGGAGTAACTGAACCAAAGAGATCCATGTGCAGGAGCTGAAGCACTCTGTCAGTTGAGAAGGCTTCTTTTACTTTGAATGAAGCTTTGGTTTGCTTGCCTTCCTGACAAGCTCCGCACACGTGGTCTTTGCTAAAAACTTCATTGGGTAGACCATCTACAATTGAGAGTCTAGAGATTTTGTTAATAATCTTGAAGTTTAAGTGACTTAGGCGTTTATGCCAGAGCCAACTGAGCTCAGAGGAGCTCTTAGCAACCAAACAAGTTTCTGGAGGACTGCTCTTGAAATCAGCAAAATATACATTGCCCCTCCTTATACCTGTAATCAGAACCTGTAGTGTAGATTTGTCCTTCACAAGACACATGTTAGATGTAAATTCTACACTATATCTTCGGTCACAAAACTGACTGACCGAGAGTAAGTTATATCTCAGTCCCTCAACATATGATACATTCAGTACACGGACAGAGCCAATAACAAGGGTTCCTAATCCTCTGGTGAAACCCTTAGAGTTATCACCAAAGGTTACCTGTGGGCCTTCCTGAGCTAAATAATCCTGAAGGAGATCACAAAATCCGGTCATGTGCTTGGAACATCCTGAGTTCAAGTACCAGTCCTTCATCAGATCCTCCTTCCTCTTCTTGTAGCCCACAGCGACCTGAAAAGAATCAGGCCTCAGGTACCCATCTCGTATTGGGTCCTACTGAGTCAGCCATACCCTTCGGGATCCAGATTTACTTAACAATTCTGATAGCATCAGAAGTGTAAACCTGTCTCCCTGAAACATCTACATACACAGTCTTCTTCCTTTGTCCGTGGGAAGTTGATGGTGTATGGGTGTCAGCCTGAGGTTCAGGAGCCCTATATTTATTCCTGGGGCTGGGCCTCCTGTTCCTTCTTGGCCTGGGTGTATTAGGCTGAGTTTGATTCCGAGAAGGAGCGGCTCAGGCCTGACCTCTTGGCACTTGAGGTCTGGCCTGAGTGTTACCAGAGTCAGGTCTCCGTTGCCTTTCAGAGACCACCTGGTTTGTCCTTCTCCTTTGGGGATTAGGACGCTCCTGATGGGCTCTGTGCCCTGTCTGAGGAGTCTGGACCTTAGTAGTCCTTGGCTTTGCCTGAGGCATCCTCTGCCTGAGTTCCTTCAGCTCTGAGCATTTCTAGGCTGGGCCTGAGAAGTGCTAGGAGCAGAGTTCTTCCCAGATTGAGGATTCCTAGGCTGAGACTTGGAGTTCCCTTGATCTGTCTTCCTTGACTCAGGATGAGGAGCCTTGGCCTTTCCCTTAGGTTTTGGCCTTTGTTCCTTAGTCCTTTGCTTGACAGGTTCAGCAGGCATTTTCTCATTCCCTTTTCCTTTGTCCTGACGAGCAACACTTAAGCTCTTGTCATCAGTTAGGGCAGGGACAAACTTCGTCTGAGAGTTGCCCCCTAAAGCACCTTTCCTTTTCTTGCCCTTTGGGTCTTTTGAGGCATCATAGCCTAACCAAGTTTTAGCACCATCAGTCAGCTGAGAGAAACTTGTTAACTCATCAACCACTTGGGTAGATGTGTATAACTTCTTCAGTTTAACCTCAAGATGCCCATTTGTTTCTTTCAGGGCCTCAATTTCAGTGGTGTACTGAAGCACCAACTCTTCATGAGCTTTCTCTTTTGAGATCAACTCAAGATCCCAAGTAGTTTGCTCAGCACAAAGGCGAGCTTGCCACTCAGTTTCGAACATCACTCTAAGAGCAATTCGCTCAATCATCAGTTGTTCCTGAGCAAGGAACAGATCAGTATCACGAGTCTCAATCAGCGAGCTGATTACACCTTTCAGTCTTTCTACCTCCAGTGGAGCTTCATCATGCTTGTTCCGAGCATGAAGCATCTCTTCCTGAAGATGTACTAATCTGAGGGCTTCCTCAGTATCTCTTGCTTTGAGAGACTCAGTTAGCCGATCGTTCTCTCCACTCAGTTGCGCATTCACATCCACTGTGTGAGTATGAGTCTCCTGCAGCCTTGAGAAGTCAACCATCAATTGCTCTAGGGCGAGTTGAAGGTCGAGTTCTCCTGCTGAATCTGAGCTAAGCTCAGGTGCGTGATCAGGAGAAGAGGCAGAAGAACATACCTCATCATCTGCCATCAGGCAGAGGTCATCATACTCCTCATCGGAGAAGAGTTCAGGGGACCGGCGTCCTGGGTCATCTGAATCTGAGGATTCCTCAGCAAGCAATGCTCTCCGGTCTGATGCCCTGAGCTCTCTCTTGGCTCTCCGATCCTCTCGTTCGCGAGCACTGAGCTCCGGACAATCATACTGCAAATGTCCGGTTTTCTTGCAGTGGTAGCACTGATCTACATCAGAAACAAACTTTTTGTCAGTGTACCTTTTATCTGATGACTCCCTCCTGCTCCCTGATGATCGTTCAGGTTGGAGCTGGATCTTCTGGGCTCATCATCTCTCCTCTTCTCATCTCTTCGTCGCTCAGGCTCATTGCGATCCCTCCTGGAATCTGAACCCCTCCTTTCTTCTCTTCGGGGACTCGATCTCCTGGGGCTGGAGTACGTACGATCACGGCTGTCAGTATAAAATTTCTTATAACTTCCGAATCGAGAGTTCAGTTTCTCGAAACGCCGCGCCATCAGGCTGTACTCCAAGGCTAGCTCATCCTTGTTCATGTCCTTCAGAGACTTAGAGCCAGATCCAGCCTCAGGCTCAGGAGTAGCTTTAAGAGCCACGCTCTTTTCCTTTTCAGGAGTCTTCTCCTCACTAACTTCCTCACTGACAACACCCTTCTTCCTCTTATCGAGGTCAAATTCTAGAGCCTTTAACTCTGAGAATAGGTGAGAGTGAGTAATGTTGGTAAGATCCTGAGTGTTCTTCAGTAAGATCACTCCTGTGTCCCATCTTTCAGGGAGACCGTTCAGGATTTTAGAAGACACCTCCCTCTTGGGAAACTCCTTCCCAAGGGTTGCTAGCTCGTTCATCATCTTAATGAACCGAGCTTCCATCTGATCAATGGATTCACCTTCTAACATCCGGAAGGCTTCAAACTTCCTAATTGCAAGATCTCTCTTATTCTCTTTGATCTTTTCTGATCCCTCACTCATCTCTCTCAGAGCATCCCAGATCTCCTTTGCAGTCCTCAGATGCATGAGTGTGACCGAATTCTCGTAAGAAACGGTGTGGAGTATAATGTTTTTGGCAACATTATCTAGTCCGATTTGCTTAATTTGATCAGAATTAAGCGCGGACCTCTCCACTTCTTCATCTTTGCCGGCTGGAACAGGAACATTGCCAGCAACAGGCCAGGTCGTCTGAAGATTCCTCATAAACTTGATCGGACCCTGCTCAATCACCAGATACATCTGATCATGGATAGAATAGAGATGTGCGAGTACCCTGAATTTCCAATAGTCATAATTGTCAATAGAGAATTCAGGAAGATTGCCTGCGAGGCGTTTAGAACCGGATGCCATGATATGAAGTTTTCAGAAACGGGATCTATTCAGTAGACTACCAAAAGTTTCTCCTCAGAAACTGTTGGTAAACAAAGTCAGTGGTCTTTTGAACCACCGCTCTGATACCACTTGTTGGTCCCGAAATGAGTATAATCAGTGTGTGGGGGGAATACACTGATGTCAGATTTTTCTGAAAGACTCAGAAAAATGCTCCTACACTCTCAGTCAGGATTTCCTGAATTACTCAGTATGCTGAAGGTCCACAGGGACAGTTGAGTAACGAGTCAGATAAGCTGAGTGTGAGTAATGTGCTAAGAAGCTCAGTAGAGATAACAAACCTACTGACTTCTTGGAAGCGAGACAGTTGGACTACTATCTCAGTGAGCTAGAGTACGTGCGGAAAGTGAGCCCTTAGATTCTACTCGTTTTAGTTTCTGAAAGCATTTTCTCTGAACTTGCTTAGTAGACTGGTGATTAAGGCTGAGTGCACCGTATTAAGATTCAGGATGATTGATTCAGTCCTGAGGATAAAACAATGCAGAATGTTCAGTTTATTATGATGATAGTTATGATCCTGAACAAAATAGTAAATCAGCACACAAGGGTCTTTTTAACGTGGTTCGGAGATAACCAACTCCTACTTCCATGACCTGATTTAACAGGAAGCTATCCTCAAAACCCTGAGGATAGGTGCTTAGTTTTATGTGCCAAGGGACACGAGTAGCCAACTTCCTCTCTTAGGAACTGACCCCTGGGCGTTTTACAAGTCCCAGTCCTTCTAACCAACCAATCTCACACCCTGAGTGGTTTGGTATTCTGGTTTCCAACTGAGATAGCTCTAGCAATACAAAACAATGCTAAATATTAGAACTATCGATCTAAGCAAATACAGAGTGAATCCTACTACAACACTAGGGAAATTTAATTGCAGAGTGTTGCTTATAGTATGATTTGAGAGCTTGGATTTTTGAGGGTTTTCTCTTGGAAATTTCCCGTTAACCTTGAATGGGTGCAAGGTTCTCCATATTTATAGGCAAGATTCAAAATAGATCCATTGGAGGAGATCAAATCAAATCTTTCCTATTTGGGGTGGTTGCAGGCTAGAAATACTGTTTGACCTAACCGCCAAGCTTATTCTGGAAAGTCTGTCCCATCGCCTGCAGCTTTGAGACGCATTAAATGCCGCATTAAATGCTGCACAGACTCCGTACATACGTGTCGAAAGATCATTGGCTCTCCGTTCTAATGGCTAGTTGACTTTCAGACATTCATCCTTCCTTGTACATTCAATACTCTGAGTCTCTTGTTAATAACTCAGTCTGAATGTTTGTCTTCACTGGAGTCTTACTGACATTCTCTTTGTCTCTTGACCCATAGCATAAATAACCTTTTTGCCTTGGACTTACATGGTTTAGGTGATCTGAACTAATGTCCGAGTCAGGTCTTATGTGTCTTCAGTACAGCCTGATAGATTATTCAGCCCAGTATGTGTAACCTTTTTGCTTTGGACTTATATGGTTCAGGTACACTGAACCAAGGCCTAAGTCAGGTCTTAAGTGCATTCAGCACATCCTGATAGGTTAACACTTACTCTTCACTGACTAAGTTCTATCCTGAGTATGCTTAGTGTACTCAGTAGAAACATCAGCCAATAGTACTTCAGGATTGACTTCAGGACGGATTAACAGGCTTCGATCTTTCAGCTTCAGACCCAGGCAATCTTCAGCAAGACTGACTGACTCCTTCAGGATGGATTATACTTCAGACTTCAGTAAATTGGGTCGACTCCAATATTCTTCACTCTTCAGCAAGTTCCATCTGTACTAAATTTCTAACCTAACTATCCTGAACTATTTTATCCTGTATAGCCGTACTTAGGCAGATTCATCAAGGGTTTTGGGATCTAATCAAAATACTCAGATTGTCCCAACAAAAAGATATAGTATTCGAGTGGAATGACTCTTGTGAAAAGGCTTTTGTAACACTCAAAGAAATGCTCACTTCTACACCTATTATGCAACCTCCTGATTGGACTCTACCTTTTGAAATTATGTGTGATGCTAGTGATTATGCTGTTGAAGCCGTGTTAGGACAGAGAAAAGATAAGAAACCTTATGTGATATATTATGCAAGTAAAACTCTTAACAGTGCTCAAATGAATTATTCCACTACTGAAAAAGAATTACTTGCTGTAGTATTTGCATTAGAAAAATTTAGATCTTATCTTGTTGGCTCATCTATTGTTGTTTATACTGATCATTCGGCTTTAAAATATCTACTAGCAAAGAAAGATGCAAAGCCAAGATTAATTAGGTGGATACTTTTACTTCAAGAATTTGATATAATAATCAAAGATAAAAAGGGAGTGGAAAATGTAGTGGCCGATCACTTATCCAAACTTACATGTGATGAATCTTTCGAGGTAAGCCCCATAAATGACTCTTTTCCCGATGAGCAATTATTCACCATGTCTAAAGGTCCATGGTTTGCGGATCTTGCTAACTTTCTTGCGACAGGTCAAATTCCAATTCATTGGAATGCTCAAGATAAAAAGAAATTTTTTAGGAAAGTAAGAAATTTCTTTTGGGATGACCCATATCTTTTTAAATATTGTCCTGATCAAATATTAAGAAGATGTGTACCAGATAATGAGATTCAAAGCTTAATAAATTTTTCTCACTCTGAAGCTTGTGGGGGGCATTTTTCAACAAGAAAAACCGCTGCAAAAATTTTACAGTGTGGATTTTATTGGCCAACACTTTTCAAGGACACATATGAATTTTGTAAATCTTGTGATCGATGTCAGAGATTAGGGGGCATAAGTAGTAGAAATATGATGCCATTAAATCCTATCCTAACTGTTGAAGTATTTGATTGTTGGGGAATTGATTTTATGGGTCCTTTTAATCCACCATCTTTTGGTTATCAATATATTTTGGTTGGAGTCGACTACGTTTCAAAATGGATTGAGGCAATCCTTTGCAAAAATAATGATCATAAAATTGTTTTAAAATTTTTAAAGGAAAATATTTTTTCAAGATTTTAAAATAATGATCAGGACCCTTTATTATAAGAACTGTATTTTCAAATGGAGCGGTTGAAATTGAAAATCCAAAAACAGGTGATGTGTTTAAAGTGAATGGACAACGTCTAAAAGCATATCTTGGAAATTTTAGTAAGGAGATTGAGTCAGTATCTCTTACTGACCCGGCTAGTAATATTATGTGAATTTTATTTTTCCGGTAAAAATGGTGGATTCGGTACTCCGTGACTTCCAAGTCGGTACTTCAGTTACCCACAAAACTGAATTGTAAAAAAAAAACTTGGAAAAAAATAATAATTATAACACTCAATTTTAACGGTAACAATGATGAGTGTATCACCACCACTTATCTTTCCAAACGGTCATGAACGGCTAGTTTTTAAAAATTTTAAAAAAAATTCCTCTATAAATACCTAATTTTACTCCCATTTCTAAACACCCCTCTTCAAGTTATCATAAACTCAAACAAAATGAGCAAAATCTTTCTCTCCATCATCACTCTTGCCTACTTTGTCATGCTTGCTATTTGCTATTTCAATGAAGAAGAAGAATTCGGTGCATTACCTTGGATTGTTGCGGCAATTGCAATGCAATTTATAATGTTAGCTTGGGGAGTAGCATTTTTGTAATTGTAATGTAATTTCTTGTTGTTTAATAAATTTTTAATCTTTCATTTTTGAATAGGTCGACGAAATGGACACTATGGATGCGGCCATTGCCTCTTTAAATAAATGTTTTCCTTGCTTCATTAAAAGTGATTTAATTAAGATATATTATGCTCGATGTGAAAGATTACGATTGATGAAGATTAAAAGAATACCACTTGATCTTCAATGGTTGATTGAAGCAAAGGTTAGAATTGGAGGTGAGTTACCTAATTCAATTGTTCCACGCGTTGTTGGTTTGGGTAGAAATTCATTTTCTAAAAAACGAAGGGCTAACAGAATGGGAGTTTGCTATAAATGTGCTAGATGGACGTGTAACAGACATTGTAAAAATATAGGAATGACTTTCGATAATCGATTAAATAAAATAGATTTCATTATAAATGGACTGAGTAAGGGGTCAGTGGATAACCAATGGACCTCTGAGACGCATTATATTGGAATAGAGCAAAGAGCTTCAGTCGATTTAAGGAATGAATTAATAAAGGAATATGCACCTTGTCTTGGGAATCTGACGTTAAAAGACCCTGTTTGCCAATTTCTAAGAAAATTGGATGGGAAGCATATCCTCGACTCATAGAATGCGTTTAAGCCGTTTCTGGACGTAAAACCAGAGGAAGATGTGAGCCACAATCACAACTACTGTCCCCAAGTGGGACCTCAATCTCTTAACTTTCTTTTGACTTTTGTTTCATTTAACAGTATTTCTTGAATCGTATAAGGTAAGTTTTTCATTTATCTTTGTCTATATAATTCAGTGTTCAGCTTATCACAACTTGTATCATCCTTTCGAAAGTCCAAATATGGCAACTTCATCTTCTAAAAAAATAACCTCTATTTGTGTGTTAGGGGGAGCTGGAAATGATCTTAATAAAGAATTTGCTCGAGTAGCAAACAAGCTAGGCGGTGTACTAGCTCGGAGAAATATCAAACTAGTACACGGAGGAGGTACACTTGGTCTGGTAGGTAATGTTGCCTTGGTAGCATCTTGGGGAGGATCCGAAGTTCAAGGAGTCGTTCACACAGGTATAAAAGATTTAATCCTACTTCAACTGGTAAGGAAATACAGATTTCATCCTTAATGGACAGAATGCCAAAATTAATAGAAATCTCTGTTGCATTCATAGCCCTTCCAGGTGGTATTCTTACTTTGGAAGAAATATTTAACATTGTATGTTGGTCATGTTTAAGTATTCATTCAAAACCTGTGGAACTACTGAATATTAATGGTTATTATGATGGGTTACTAACTTTTTTGGATCATGTAAAGCAACAAGGTTTTATTGAAGAATCTGTACGTCAACTGTTTACAGCAGATTCAGATCCAGAATAATTAATAGAAAAACTCAATGCCTGTGAGATTAAAAGTTGCCCAATCACGTCTCAGGTAAACTGGTTAGGAACTCGACCCAGAAAAAGTCAGGATGATTTAGATTTACATTTGTAAAAAAAATAAAAAAAAATAAAAAATATATATATATATATGTCTGTTTGCGTATTTCAGGTTTATTGCTACAAATTTCTCTGTGGAATCAGGTAATCTCTCCTCTTTTACAATTTCGTCTATTCATCATTGAGGACAATGTGTTGTTTAAATTGGGGGTGGGGATTAGTTGAGTTTTTTAAAAAAATCCAAAAAAATTTTAAAAAAAATAAAAAGTAAAAAAAAAATATATTAAAAAAAAAACTATAAAGATGGCAGAGTAAAGGGGTTAAGAAAATTAACCTTTTCTTTGTACCTTTGAGACGCATCACAACCACGACTTTTTAAATTTACTGATGTCTTAATTTTAATATATGCTATTTAACAAACTTAGTACATTTTTTTTTTCTAGTTTGGTTAAGTACATTCTAATAGATGTTTATAAGTCATGCTCATTTCACACACACTGTGACAAAAGATTATGGACTATAATTGAATAATTCTACTAATTTTTCTATTTTACAAATGGTTGCAATTGATTGTTGAAAAAAAAAAAGTTTATTTTAACAAGATTTACATTAGAAAACTGCAACTTTTGTTTAGTGGATATGAACCTACCCTGTGAGAATTTGTGCCTAAATAGCATGTTTGAGCATTCTTTTATGTGAGATACTCTGTCATGAATTATGTTCTTCAGAACTTGTTTTGAATTTGTATCAGTCACTCTGTATGCAGACATAAGAATGATGAAGGCAATTAAGACTTACCTTTCTTTTCCAATAAAACCTACCGAATTTTTCAATGCCATAGTAAACCCCTTTGAGCCTAAATAAAACCTTTTCTTCTACCACAAAATCATAATTATCAGTTCTCAAAGTGTGAATAAGGTGAATTATTCTTGTGAAGGTGTAAAAAAAATTGAAAAAAATAAAAAAAAGAAAAAAAAGTGATGTTTATCGGAATAATGATGAGGATGGCGAAGGACAGTATTGAAGAGATTTGAAGATGCGAATCAAAGCCTAAATATAATTCTTCCTACATTTGGTTGCAGACCACTTTGAGTCAAAATTCAGAGCCGATTTTCTTCATAACTTCACCCTAAGCCTCATTACAACCAAATAAAGTCCTTCTAACTTATCTTGCATGTATTGTTGATTGACTGACGGACGTATAACCAAGCTTATGATAGAAATATTCACGATATAGAGTCTGAGCGTAAACACTAGCCACATTGAGAGATGTAAGGCGTGTGAAATTCACTGGCAAAAGTTGTTTATTCTAACAACTATCTTGTTAAAAACAAAATATATATATATATATATATATGTATTCATCATGAAAGTTGTTAACCATAGTAAAATATCAAGATAATAGAATTATGACTTGAACTCCATACCTTTTGGTCACTTAACTTGAGCACAACAGGGGATGACTATTAAACTGTCTATTTAGATTGTATTGAACATAAAATAGTTTTAAAATGCAATAGTTTGTTAATTTAGATATATTATAACAAAGAGTTGGTAAGATGCAAAGTTAAGCTTCGTCACAAAATTATGTTACTCTTTCATCACTAGGGACTAGTAATGAGCTGGTTGGGGAGTGTGATTACAGTTTAAGTATGCATGTATTTTACCTATTTTGTGTATTATTTTGTGTACTATAATGTATTGTTTAGCGTATTTATATATAATTTCACACTTTCTAATTAGTTATAAGTATTTATGTTTTCTATATAAATAAGAGACATATGTATAATTCAACATGGCCATTATGTCTATTGTATATTGTTGAGGTCTTAAGTGGAGTTATACTTATCCAAATTTTATGATATTGAACACCTAAGAAAATGTACTAAATACTTAAGACATGTTAGTGATCCAATTTTACAAGTTTGGATTGTATTTGTACTCAAAAGTGAAGACTCCATTTCTGTCCAATGTTTGGACTCAAAACACATTTTCGTATTTCCACAATATCTGGAGCCTCACTAATCCAATTGAACCAATTCCAGTTGTATTTGATCACTAATTCGTTTCTCTACAACTTGTCTTCAAGGCTCAAGTGTTAAAAGTTCCAGATTCAATGGTAAAAATGACAATCAATGCAAGGGCTTCAGAATTCCGCCATCTCAGTACACATGTTGGGAAACAATTCACCATAATTCACACAAAAGTCAAATTTACACAAGACCAAAGCCATTGGTTAGAAAAGAAATTCATCAAGACACAGTAAAAATATTAAAGGCGTTGATTTTGTGCAAGCTGAGATATCTGCTTTTCAATAGACCACCATAAATTCGCGGAGAAAAATAATCCAGTTTTACCAACTCCACTATTGTGGTCATAACTCACAATCTAGAGATCCAATTTTTGAGATCTTAGACTCCTTGGAAAGCTAATCCAACGGACTACAACTTTAATTCAGAAGTCAAGATACAATTCGGACGGTAAGGACAATTAAATTACTGATATTTACAGGCCACGTGAATTGGTTCCTAAAGTCTCCATGATTCACTATTTGGAGGCCTATATAAAGAGCCCTTTAGCAACCCTTGAAGGCATCCCATTTTCCTTGTAATCCTTCTATCTTAGTCTAGTATCTCTCTTAGAAATATGAGTTCTTATTGTATTAGTATGATTAGCTAAATATTTTACTAGAGTTAGGGATGAAGCTTTAGTAAAGTATTAGTAATGTTCTTGGTTATTCAATAAAGATTTTCAAAGTTTCAATCCTTTAGTCATTTGAAGAGTTTTTAAGAGAGGTTTTGATGTGTCATTACTTTGATTTGTTGTAGACTTATTGGCACAACAAATGCTTAGTTTTACACATCAACTATTGATTTTATAAACTTGTTCGAAGGTCTAAAGGTACTTTTCAAAAGTATTATATTTGCTCAAAGTTATATCTTCCGATTGAAATCACTTGATTGTTAGATTTCGATTGAGTTATCAAAGATAACCAAGATCATAACTCTAGTATTTTTATCTAAAGTGGAATCCCGAAGCTCTAGTATTTTGTTACTTTATTGAAACCTCTCAGCTAGATAATATCTTTTTCTTCCAAATCTCCCTGTGGTTCGACACTCGGTCTCCCGAGAAATTTTATTACTTGAAATCAACCTACACTTGGGTGCATAACTCTCAAGGAGCTAGCACCAACCTTCTGTTCTTCTTCTCCAACTCCTCTTCCTTATGGGATTTCATCTTTTCACTGGACTTTAAAGCCCACTTCTTGATGTTTGCAGGGGGACTGTCCTCCCCTGACTCCTCAGGGACAATGACCTGTTTTATCCTTGCTTCACCAGTTGGTACCCCAACTTTCATCTTTTCCAAGAGCTTCTCAGAGTTAAACAGAAGTTTGGCCTTGTTCCAAGATCTTGTCTCGGGGAAGTTGTACTTCAGATTCAGTGCCTCAATGATGAGAGACACCCTTGAAGCGTAGCACAATTTGTGCTCAATCAACATCCTTCCTTTGACCACCTTCAGTTTGCTCCTTTCTTCCCTGAGGTTTGAGATAAAGAATTGGTGTCAGTTGAATTTTACCCTATCAGTGGTGTCTATAATGACTGCCATCAATCTGAGCTTTATCTTGCTCACTTGCTCAATGCTTCCTTAGTTTGCTAGGATGCATTTCCCAATAATCTCTGCCAAAATTTTGAACTCAGGTTTGAGTAGCTTCTTGTGAAAGGTAGTAACATACTGCTCCCTCTTCTTTGTGATTGTGTTCAGAAACTTCTCTTCCTCTTCTTGCTTGTAAGCTGCTGGGTGCAAACCTTCATTTGGTAACCCAACGATATTATGTAAATCTTTCTGTCTTAGAGTGAACTTGTGCCTCTTCATGACAGCTTCAATGACCTCTCTCCCCTTCTTTTCTTGCTTCTTTTCACTCTTCTCCATCATGATGGCTGATGTGATGGATGTTATGCTTTTCTCCATATCCACAAAGAACTCCAATACTTGCCTGTCATAGCACTTTTCTGGGCTTTTAGATAAGAATTTGTAAAGCCCAACATTTCTAACCATATCTAGGGCTCTCCTTATGTGGTGTAGGTGGGGGTCAGAATGAACTTTGGGGTGGTTGAAACAAACTATTGGTTCATACCAAAAGTTCTTACTGTTGGATAGTTCTTTGTAATCTATAAAGATTTGAGACATTGTTTCTGAGGGTAGAAAGTTTTCTGGTGAGGGTTAAGGGTTGAGAATGTGTAGGGTTGATAATAATTAAATCTTGTGTAAAAACTGCTAAGTGTGGAAGTTATTTATACTGTCAATCAAGGTTGGAGATTGAACAAGAGAGATTTGATCTACTGTTGAGAGTGAGGCAATAATTTGGAAGATAAAGTGATTTCACTTCCCAAGTAATTTGTAATTATTACCAGATATGGAAAGTAGGTTAGATTAAGATCAATGGTTGAGATTGAAAAGGATGGCGGTTAAAAGTGGGGCTTTTCATGAGAGATAACTGCGTGATATCATTTCCCGAGATTTTACTGCACACTTACTATCGCATTAACTGCACCGCAGGCACGGTTACTGTTGGTCCCGAAATGAGTATAATCAGTGTATGGGGGGGAATACACTGATATCAATTTTTTCTGAATGCTCAGAAGAATGCTCTAACACACTCAGTCAGAAAGATCCTGAAGATACTCAACAAAACTGATAGTCCGCAGGGGCAGCAGGGACAAATCAGTATGGAGTCAGATAGGCTGAGTATGAGTAATTTGCTCAGAAGCTTAGTAGAGATTACAAACCTACTGACTGCTCTGAAGTATGTCAGTTGGACTACTATCTCAGTAAGCTAGAGTACGTGCGGAATGTGAGCCCTTAGTTTCTACTCGTTTTAGTTTCTGAAAATATTTTCTTTGAGTTTGCTTAGTAAATGGTGGTTAAGGCTGGTGCACAATTTTAAAGCTCAGGATGATTTATTCAGCCTGAATATCAAAACAATGCAGTATGCTCAGTTTAATATAATGGCAGTTATGATCCTGAGCAAGAATGTAAATCAGCACACAAGGGTCTTTTTAACGTGGTTCGGAGATAACCAACTCCTACGTCCACGACCTGATTTAACAGGAAACTATCCTCAAAACCCTGAGGACAGGTATTTGGGTTTTACGTGCCAAGGGATATGGATAGCCAACTTCCTCTCTTAGGAACTGACCCCTAGACGTATTACAAGTCCCAGTCCTTCTAACCAACCAATCTCACACCCTGAGTGGTTTGGTATTTTTGGTTTCCTACTAAGGATAACCCTAGCAATACAAATCGATGCTAAAGATTAGAGCTATCAAAACTAAGCAAATACAGATTGAATCCTACTACAACACTTGGGAAATTTAACTGCGTAGTGTTGTTCAAAGTATGCTTTGAGTGCTTGGATTCTTGAGTGCTTTCACTTGGAAATTTCCCGTTAGCCTTGAATGGATGCAAGACTCTCTGTATTTATAGGAGAGATTTGAAATAGATCCGTTGGAGGAGATCCACCCAAATCTTCCTATTTTAGGGTGGTTGCAGGCTAGATGTACTTGTTGACCTTTTTCCCATGCTTAATCTGGAAGTTATAATCTCGCCGCCTGCAACTCTCAGACGCATTAAAGTGCCGCATTAACTATTGCGCAGACTCCGTACATGCGTGTCGAAAGGCGATTGGCTCTCCGTTCAAATGGCTAGTTGATCGTCTAACACTTGTCCTTCCTCGTACATTCAATACTCCGAGTCTCTTGTCTTTTACTCAGCATGAATGTTTGTCTTTAATGGAGTCTACTGACATTCTCTTTGTGTCTCAGGTGTTAACATAAATGTTAACTGTCCCATAGCATAAATAACCTTTTTGCTTTGGACTTACATGAGTCAGATAAACTGACCCAAGGCCTAAGTCAGGTCTTATGAGCATTCAGCTCAGCCTGATAGGTTATTCAGCCCAGTATGTGTAACCTCTTTGCTTTAGCCTTACATGAGTCAGATAAACTGACTCAAGACCTAAGTCAGGTCTTATGAGCATTCAGCTCAGCCTGATAGGTTACACTTACTCTTCACTGACTAAGTTCTGTCCTGAGCATGCTTAGTGTACTTAGTAGAAACATTAGCCAATGGTACTCCGGATTGTCTTCAGGATGGATCTTCAAGCTTCGGTCTTCAGCTTCAGTTTAGGCAATCTTCAGCGAGACTGACTCTGATCTTCTTCAGGGTAAGTTGCACTTCAGACTTCAGGTAATTGGGTCGACTCCAATATTCTTCAGTCTTCAGCACGTTCCCCCTGAATTGAATCCCTAACCTGACTATCCTGAACAAGACAATCATGACTAACTGTACTTAGGTAAATTCATCAGGAGTTTTGGGATCTAATCAAAACACTCACATTGTCCCAATAATTTCCCCCTTTTTGATGATGCCAAAACCCTTAAGATGGAAACAAGGAATGGGTTAGTACAGTTCTTGATAGGAATACAGAAAAGTAAATTCAGGAGTCAATAAGAAGTTGTACTCAGGAAATGATAGATATGAAAGTACACAATTATCCTGAAGCTATTACAAATTTCCTGACACCTAACTATTGAAAGCTACTATTCATTCTTATTCCACTCAGCAGGAGGGATTTCATACATTTCCAAGACACGGTTCAGGATCTACTTCATCCTGTTCCGATCACCAACGGCCCCGGCAACACGTCCTACCCTGACGACTTCTTCTGATATTGCTTTCCGGTCTAATTGCTTGGAGGTTCCGAAGAGTGGAGGAGGATGCTTGACGAATTCCGGTGGAGCGATCTCAACACCTTCAATGTCAGCAAGTCTGATGATTTCAGCCCAGAGATCAGGGTGCTCTTGCGCCATCCAGTGGTGGAGAATGACATCTTTATCATCATTCAGATCGTCCCATAACCCCACCACATAGAATAGATATGCCCATCTATTCCAGATTGGAATCCATACCTCCAACATCTCAATCGGAATGAAATCCCATACCAACTGAAGTGGAGGAGGGCCCTGGCCTGGATTAACTACCATCTTCATCCGAGTCTTCTTCCGAGATCCAGAAGGCACTGTCTTATGCTTCTGAACCTGCAAAACCAGGTACTCTTGGTTTTCTTTCAATCTTTGGATCTGACTGACCAGCGACAGCTCCCTCAGCTTCGCCTGCTTCTCTGCCACAGTCATCACCAGCTTCTTTTGGGTAGTTGATCCAGGTTGCAAGCTTTCCTCCATCTCAATGTAAAGGGACTCAAGGGCAGGATCCTCAGAGGACCTCATCCTCTTTGGATTTGAGCCTTCAGCAGACTCAGCGGCAGACACAGACCTGGT
Source organism: Prunella vulgaris (assembly GCA_026898435.1). Taxonomy (NCBI): domain Eukaryota; kingdom Viridiplantae; phylum Streptophyta; class Magnoliopsida; order Lamiales; family Lamiaceae; genus Prunella; species Prunella vulgaris. The sequence continues at coordinate 40,867 of JAPKLY010000369.1, read as the reverse complement.
TCTCTTTTTGTCCGCAGCTTTCAGTTCAGGGGGAAGAGTTTCTTCTTGCCTTTTCCAATTTGCTTCTTTCTTCCCCCTTTTTGGCATCATCTTCGTTGATCCGGCCAATGACTTCGTCTACTGATCCTGCCAAAAGCTTGAACTGATCTGCCATTTCATCCTGCTTGCCCTGAAGTTGTCTAATCTGATTTGCCATTCCCATCAGACCGGAACTAAGTCCCTTCAATGCTTCATTGTGCTCTGACTTCAGTCACCCTTCTAAACCCTCCAACCTGGAGTTCAGAGCCACACCAATCTCCTTCTTCTCCTGATCCGATATCTCACTTAGGAGTTCTGCCTTCAACTCTCCCTTCAGCTGAGCCATCCTCTCATCAACCACCTGAGTCACCTTCTCATTCAACTGTTCGAGAAATTTGGTATTCTTTTCATTCTGCTCAGTTCGAAAGTCAGAAGTCATCTTCCTGCAGTGTCAAACTACATCCTTTCCATGCTCCACCACTGCAGCGATCTGAACTGAGTGAGCAGTGTCGACTTCAGTGAGGAGATCTACTGAAGCACTCACTTCTGCGATCATCTTATCCTGATCCAGTTGCACCTTCTTCATACGATTATTAGCCAGCGAGGCAGTCAGATTGAACCGGTTAATTCTCGTATTGTGCACATTGAGCTGACGTTGGATGCCACTTAGCGTTCGTCCCCAAGCCCATCTTTTATGAATCCTTCCTTTTGGAATTCGGAAAAGTGAACTTAGACCCTCACGAGAAGCCTCAGCAGCCCCGGGTCCGAGGGGTGCGTCATCGGCCGGTGCACTAATCAAATCAGTCGCACCTTGCTGATCAGCCTCAGCAATCTCAATTACCTCCTTCTCACCCTCCTTCTCCTTCTCCACCATATCAATATCCCTTCCAGGCTGATCCACTTCCTGCACAACCACCTGATTTTCTCCCTGAGCCTCTCCATGGGGAACTATAGCTAGTTCCATCCCATCTCTCTCTCCTTCGGGCTCAGGAGCCGGTGCCTCAGGATAAATCCTTCGGACTGTCTCGACAAAGTCAGCAATTTTAATCAGTTTGAGTAGCCTAATTAGTTCCCAGACTCAGGATCAAGTAGACCCAACTCCACTGACAATTCATGAAACCTTGCTTCAGCTAAAGGTTTTGTGAGTATGTCTGCCCTTTGCTTGTCTGTGTGGATCTTTATAAGGCATACATCTTTCTTCTCCACATGATCTCTGATGAAGTGATGTCTAATGTCCACATGTTTGCATCTTGTGTGAAGTACAGGGTTTTGTGATATAGCAATAGCACTATTGTTATCACAGAAGATAGGTACTTCACTGGCCTGTATGTTGTAATTAGTTAGTTGTTGCCTTATCCACAAAATTTGGGCACAGTAGCTTCCAGCAGCCATATACTCAGCTTCAATGGTGCTTGTTGCTACTGAGCTCTGTTTCTTTGAGAACCAGGAAATCAATTTGTTTCCAAGGAATTGACATGTCCCAGTGGTTAATTTTCTGTCAATTTTGCAACCTCCATAGTCAGCATCAGAGTAGTCTGTTAATTCAAGGTTATCATCAGAGGGGTACCAAAGTCCCATGTTGACAGTACCCTTGAGATATCTCAGAATCTTCTTTGTGGCTTCCAGGTGACTTTTCATTGGACTAGCCTGATATCTTGCACAGATCCCTACTGCATAAGTAATGTCAGGCCTGCTTGCAGTGAGGTATAGGAGGGATCCAATGATTCCTCTATAAGTAGTCTGATCCACTGCTTCTCCTTCTTCATCTGGTTCAAGCTTTGTGTTTGTATTCATAGGTATCCTAACTACTTTGCTTGAGCTGCAACCAAATTTCTGAATCAGCTCCCTTGTGTAGTTGGCCTGATTGATGAATATTCCTTCAGGGGACTGCCTGACTTGCAGTCTTAGGAAGAAATTCATTTCTCCCATCATGGACATCTCAAATTTTCCTTTCATGAGATGTGAGAATCTGGTGCAAAGGTCCTCATTCTGTGATCCAAATATGATATCATCTACATAGATTTGGACCAAAAGTATGTCTTCTCCATATGTGATTCTGAAGAGTGTTCTGTCAACACTCCCTTTTGTGAAACCATGTTCCAAGAGGAACTGTGACAGTGTGTCATACCAGGCTCTTGGAGCTTGTTACAGGCCATATAGAGCTTTCCTGAGCTTGTAGACTTTGTTGCCTTCCTCAAAGCCAGGGGGTTGTTCCACATAGACTTCTTCATTTAGAATCGCATTGAGGAATGCACTCTTGACATCCATTTGGTAGACCTTGAATTTCTTGTGAGCAGCATAGGCAAGAAATAGCCTGATTGCTTCTAGTCTGGCTACTGGTGCAAAGGTTTCATCATAATCAAATCCTTCAACTTGAGAGTATCATTTGGCAACTAGTCTTGCTTTGTTCCTGACTATGACATCATTTTCATCCTTCTTATTTTTGAAGACCCATTTGGTTCCAATGATGTTGGCATGCTTTGGTCTTTTGACAAGCTTCCACACTTGATTTCTTGTGAATTGATATCTTTTAAGGCTTCTTCAATGGTCTTGGGTTACAAAAGAGAGCATTCTCTCCATGAAAACTTCTTGTCTTGACTCCAAGATTAGGATCTCAAAGAATCTGATTGATTGGGTGATCAATTAACCAGCTTCTTTTGGATTGTCCTCTCTCAGTGGGGTTATCCTCAGGGGATAAATCTCCAACTGGGATTGAGTCACTAGATTGAGCAATTCTAAGTAATTCAGGGGATAGGGCAGAGGGTAAGAGTCCTGAATCATTATTTAGGGTTGTTTCTAGGTTATCAGCACAGTCTAGTCTGGCTTCCCCCTGAATGTTATGCTCAGTATCTATCTCAGCTTGACCAGCTTCTTCATTAACAGAAGTTACCTAAGGAGATGTGATTGGATCATTCAGCTCATTTCCATCAGTGTTGGTCTCCTCAGGCTGGTTTGATCTCTGAGAGCAGTCTTTTGACTCCTTTAGTCCCAGAATGTCCCATGTTGCTATGTAGGCATCCACCTTCTTATAAGTGGACTTGTCCAGGGTCAGGTTAGTCATTTTGTCAGTGATTTCCTTAGTAGCCTGATTTTTCCTGGACTCAAGAGTGGATTCATCAAAGACAACATGGGGTGTTTCTTCCACAACAAGGGTTCTCAGGTTATATACCCTGAAGGCTCTACTGATTTGGGAATATCCAAGGAAAATTCCTTCATCAGCTTTACTATCAAAGGTTTCCAGTTATCTTTTCCCATTGTTGTGAATGAAACACTTACAACCAAAGACATGAAAATAGGATACATGAGGTTTCCTACAATTCCATAGCTCATAGGGGGTCTTGCCTTAAGTTTTGGTGAGCATGGATCTATTCTGAGTGGAACAGGCTGTGTGTATGGCTTCAGCTCAGAACCTTTTGGGAATTTGTGCATCAGCAAGCATGGTTTTGGCAGCCTCCTTCAGTGTCCTGTTTCTTCTTTCAACTATCTCATTTTGTTGAGGAGTTCTAGCAGCTGAAGTCTCATGGGATATACCTGACTTATTGCAATAGTCAGTGATAATGGAATATATAAACTCAGTACCTTTTATCAGATGTTATCTTGATGATAGTGTTGACAAGGCGAACCACCGAGAGATAATCTCGAGATTATCCCAAGGCTATGAAGGTCGCCGAGGTGAGCGGGAGCTAGGCCACTGGTTCGAGCCAAGGCCGATACAAGGGAGCTCGGTGATGTAGGTAAGAACCTCGCACGAGCTCCCAATCGGTCGAGGTCAGCGACCAGGGGAGCCAAGGATGAGGAGACAATGGGCGAGCTTCTCCTCTCAAGAGAGAGCTCGCCCCTATTCGAGGAGGCCATGCCGAACTCCACCCCTACATCACCCTCGAAAACCGCACAAGGCAAAAGAGCTCGCCGAGTAGCTCGTCTAGTCCGAGGACCCAGCTAGTGGGTGTATAAATGGGACGTGTACATGTAGTGGGATAGAGCATTATAAAAGGGTGCACTGTGAGGGACCAAGGCGAGGGTTATGAACCTTCGTCAACACCTGAAGACATATAGGCTCGTAAGGTGCTACCTCACACTTGCACACCTATAAATAAGGTCTCTCTTGTACTATTCATGAAAATTCAATCATAATACAACATTTACTTTCTCTCTCTAAACTCTCCACTTTCTCTCTCTGTATTATCCATCCAAGAACACAATTCTTGGATTATTGTTTGATAGGATTAACACATTATAATAGCCACAAAACAAACACTGTTAGTAAATTCTATCAACAATTTGGCGCTAGAAGGAGGGGCGAGATCAAAAGAATTTGAGAGTGAAAAATTAGGGTTTGTTTGAAGGTTTGAAGATTTGAAGGTGTTCTTGACCAAAGTTCAAGAACACTCGAAGATACACAAACATTTTCATTCTTTGGACCAAAACCCAGATTTTAGGGTTGCAAATTCTGCAAAGGGTTTTCAAACACGCGCATGTACACGAATAAACTGGATTTCAGATAATTTATCACACGCGAGGCTAGACGAAAATGCGAGTAAGTTCACCCTGGCCAGAAACCAAGAACCTCGGCAAGCCTCCCCCTAACCTCGGCGGTGACCTTCCCCCGATGAAACCCTAAAATGCCTAAGGAACAGACCTTGGCGAACACCCGGAGGTGGAAGGAGGGCAACCAGGACCATGTTGAAGGGGAGACCTCGTGCTGAGCTCCTCAGAAGAACACTGCTCCGCAACCTCCGCGAGTTGTAGTGACTCAGGAGAATTTAAACCCCGCCCTGAGGGACCTCGCCAGCAACCCCGACGAGCTCCAGGGCACGATTTCAACCTTACAAAGGTTGCAACAGAGGCAGCTCGACGAGCTAGCCCTAGTACCTCGGTGAGCTCCAGCCACTGAGGCCGGGGAGCAAACCAGGCCGACCCAGGGCACCCGGACCTGAGATCAATACAGCGACCTCCAAACCGAGCAGTAGGTAAGCTCGGCCTAAGCTCGCCAACACAGAGAGCGAGCTGGGAAGGCCAAGGTGGTGGAAGAGCCAGCCACGCATGCTGGGCTAGCTTCGGCTTACACCGAGGCATCCGCCACTCACCAATCGCTGAGAAGAGAGGTCCTCCAGGGCAGGTTAGCGCCGAGAGGCAAGGAAAATGAACGGACGGCAGCCCTAGCTATGTCCTAGAGGGGAGAGTCAGACCTACAGCCTCGCAGGTCCGCCCATGACCGACTGAGGAGGCCCACGACCAATAGGTTGGGCCCACATGGCGGGCACCAATTCCGACCCATCGCGGAGAGGTCACCCCAGAGTGAGGCTCCTCGGGGGCGTGCATCCACGAGGCGCACGACCTTCGAGCAACCTCCGTCGGAGGTGACCCATGACGACGAGCTGGCTACGTTAAAAAAGGCCATCAAAATGCTTCAACAGCAAGTAGCAGCCAAATCTGGTGGACCTGACGCCACCACTCTCCCCGCATCCCCATTTGCACCCGTCATCCTCCGTGCACCGATCCAGAAAAAAGTCTAATTCCCGGTGATATCTGCATACGAGGGCGAATCTTACCCGAAGTTCCACCTGGCCAAGTATGTAGACTTTATGATTTCGGTGGGTGCCACCGACTCTAGTCAGTGTCGGAATTTCCCGCTGACCCTTGGGGACCGAGCCGACCGCTAGTTCTCATCACTCGCCCCGGGGTCGATCCACTCATTCGGCCAACTCTCGCGGGAGTTCTTGGCCCACTTCTCTGAGTTTGGATCCTACCTTACCCAGAAGCACCGTCTCGCCAACATCCACCAAGGTGAGAACGAGACCGACCAGCAGTACCTGGAGAGGTTCGACAAGATACTGCTAGAAGGTGAACCGGTGAGAGAGGACACCAAAGTCATCGCAGTGATGGCCGGACTCCGAAAGGGGACCAATCTCTGGAAGGAAATGCACCTCGCATGTCCGAACACTTACACCAAATTTTACTACAAGGCGGGAGTGTTCGTCGCCATGTAGGAGGCCCTCCAGAAAGTGGTCGGTGCCTCCGAAGAGAGGAAACCCTACGGGAAGAAGTCCGGGGACACATACAAGGCTCCCCGAAACTTGAAGGCTTTTGGCGATAGGGAGGAGTTCAAAGAGAAGCTCAACCAGGTCCTCACTGTCTCTGTCGACCTTGTCTTTACTGCGGTCAAAGACAAAGCCTTGTTGGAAGAGCTGAGGAAAATTCGCCAAGACCGCGCGAAGCTCAACCCCAACAAGTACTGTGTCTATCATCAATCAATCGGCCACTTCACCAGCGAATGCCGAGACCTCCTCAAACAACTGTGGAAATTTTACAAGGTTGGGAAGCTGGCCGAGTTCATAAAAAATGCACCGGCGAAAAGACCCAGGTTCAAGAGGAGGGAATCCTTCAATGAAGAAGAAGAGGACCCGGGCCAATGTGGTCCTCAAAACAGGCGGAGGGCAGCTCCCCAACCTCAACAAAACCTGGAGCCAACTCGAGAACTCTAGGTTCTCGAAGAAGAAGTTGGAGCTGTAGGAGGTCTCCAAGATGGGGGATCCTCCATTTCCAGGAGAAAAAAGAAGGTCGAGATCCGGGCCCTAAACCAGGTCCAGGAAGGCAGCTCGAGCTCCAGATCCATCGCACAACTCACTAATGAGCTAACATTCTCCTCGGCGGACCTGGAGGGGGTACTCACGCCCCACAACAACTCGTTGGTGATAACCGTCAACATCAAGAACGTCCGAGTTCACAGGCTACTTGTGGAGACCGGCACATTCACCAATATTCTCTTCAAATCCACCTTGGATGCCTTAGGTGATTTTGAGTCGTATTTGGAACCTAGCAATGATAGGATAGTGGGGTTTGGAGAAGTTGTAACCGTCCCCCTAGGTAGTATCAAGCTGAGCGTCCAGCTTGTATCGGCTGAGGACCCAGAGAGGAGGCTGACTTGGTTAGTAGATTTCATAGTTGTCGACCAGTAGTCCTCCTACAATGGGTTCCTCGGCCGCCCCTTTATCAATGAATTCAAAGTGGCGTGTTCGACCTACTACAATTGTTTGAAATTCCCAACTCCAAAAGGCACCGGAACCATAAAAGGTGACCAGAAAAAGGCCTGAAAGTGTTTACTCCAAATTAAAGAAGGCCGAGCTAGGAAAGCCGTGACGCAGGTCCAGGTCCTTGAGGAAGAAATCCAAATTCCGGCGGATGAGCCAAACATCCTAGACATCATCTCAACAGAGACTGAGATGATTGAGGTAGGCGATCCGCCGAAATCTGACCAAGTGTTGGGACCTTCGCAGGAGGCACAGTCGGCACCAATGGAGGTGGAGGAAGCCCAAGTGCAGGAACCAGTGCAAGGTTCACAACCTATATCCATGGAGGTGGTTGAAGGTCCGTAGGATGGGGGACCTGCGGAGGACCAAGAACCTGTGCAGATGGAGGTTGATCCAACTTCCCAAGTTACAGGACCTCTCCAAACTGACGGACCTCCGGAGGCACTGGCAGTTGAGGGGCCAGTCCAAGGTGATGACTTCGAGCCACGCCTAAGTCACGAACATGCGCAGATGTCACAAGAGGATTGGGATGAGTTCATCAGCGACCCGAGGTGGAAAAGTCAGAAGAGAAAAGCCACCCCCATGGAGGAATTGACGGCACTCCCGGTGGACCCGGAAAGGGACTTGGAGCTTTTCATAGGTTCCGAACTACCCGAACCATACCAGTCGAGGATGGGGCTATTTCTGATGTCAAACTTGGATGTGTTTGCCTGGTCCCATGAAGATATGACGGGGATCCCATTGGAGCATGCTTGTCACCGACTTAACATAGATCCGACGAGGAGACCCGTGCGCCAAAAGCGAAGGAAGTATGGACCAGACAAGTACGCGGCCCTAACCACCGAAGTTGGAAAGCTGTTGGACAACAAGCTGATTAAGGAAGCCTTGTGCCCACAGTGGGTCGTAAACCCCATCCTGGTTAAGAAGCACAATGGGACGTGGAGGCTATGCATCGACTTCACGGACCTGAACAAGGCATGCCCAAAGGACAACTTCCCACCACCCCACATTGATCAGCTTGTGGATAGCACCGCTGGCCATGAAATGATGACATTCATGGATGCATTCACAGGCTATCACCAGATAGCATTGCACCCAGATGACCAGAAACATACGGCGTTCTACACCAACAAAAACATGTATTGCTGGGAAAGGATGCGATTTGGACTTATCAACGCCGGAGCAACCTACCAAAGGTTGGTGAATAAAATGTTCGACCAACATATCGGTGAATCAATAGAGGTATACGTGGACGACATAGTTGTCAAGAGTTTGAGAAAGGAGGATCACCTTGACCACCTAAAACAAACCTTCGACATACTGCGCCACTACAACATGAAGTTGAAACCCAAGAAGACCAGTTTCGGCATACATTCAGGAAAGTTCCTGGGACATCTAGTAAGCCAGCGAGGGATAGAGGTCAACCCCACACAGGTCCAATGCATAATCGAGATGGGCATCCCCGATTCTGTACAGAAAATCCAAAGGTTGACCGGATGTATGGCAGCTTTGAACAGGTTCATCTCCAGGTCTGGCGACTGAAATTACCCATTCTTCGAGGCAATCAAGGCAAACACGTGAAGGTACAAGGAAGCAGCTAAAGCCAACAAGCTACACCTTAAGAATCACTTCGTGTGGACAAGCGAATGCCAGCGAGCTTTCGAAGATATTAAAACATACCTGGTAGACACGCAGGTCCTGTCAAAGCCAATACCTGGGGAGAAGTTGTACCTCCACCTTGCTGCGTCGGAGGTTGCCATTAGCTCCGTCCTGGTCCGAGACGAGGCGAAAACACACCTACCAGTGTACTACGTAAGCCATATCTTGCACGAAGCTGAGTTGCGGTACACCCCGACAGAGAAGCTAGCCTATGCACTGGTGATGAGTGTTAGAAAATTGGGGCCCTACTTCTTCGACCATCCAGTGGAGGTGTTGACTACATTCCCACTAAGGCAAACACTACAACGGCCGGATACTGCCTGACGTCTGCTGAAATAGTCACTAGAGGTTAGCCAATACGGTATAACCTATGCACCCCGAACAGCGATCAAGGGACAAGCGCTCGCTGACTTTATCGTCGAGCTAACTTTCCCACAAGATCCGACGAGGGGGCGTATAGCTCTGTGGCACCTCTACGTTGATAGATCATCAACCAGCACGGCAGCAGGCGCCGACGTAGTCCTAATCAGCCCGGACAGACAAGTCTTCACCTCCGTAATCCGGTTTGACTTCCGAGCAACCAACAATGAGGCGGAGTACGAAGCTTTGATAGCCGAACTTAGGTTATCATTAGCTGTGGGGGCAACCAATCTTCAAGTTTTCGGAGATTCCCAGCTAATAATATCCCAAGTCCGGGGGGAGTACGAGGCAAAAGACCAACTGATGATGACCTACCAGAAGATAGTCGCGCACCTGATCTCTATGTTTATGCAGGTTTACATCAATCAGATACCGCGAATAGAAAACACACAAGCAGATGCCCTAGCCCGACTAGCTACTAGTAACGGTGAGGCCGAAGTCACGGAGGTTGTAGTCACCAAACTAAAGAACCCCTGACGTCCGATTACAAAGTAAATCAGACCTCGAGTGGGGGGTAGGAAGAGGACAAAGACAGTGAAGATTGGTGCACCCCGGTCCAAAAATACTTAAAGGATGGAACAACTCCCGAGGACACATGGGAAGCTAGTCGACTTGTGAAACAAGCTGCCAGATACACGCTACTGGATGGCCAACTCTACAAACGTGGATTCTCTCTACCCCTACTCAAATGCTTATCCAAGAAGCAAGGGTTCGAAATGTTAGAAAAAATTCACGAAGGAATTTATGGAAGCCACGCTGGGGGGCAAGCTTTGGCATACAAGACGATCAGGCAGGGATACTACTGGCCCACTCTTTTCTAAGGACGCCATTAGCTTCGCACGGAAGTGCCGAAAGTGTCAACTTTTTGCACCTAATATCCACTCCCCAGCCAACCAACTGAAGTCAGTTTTCAGCCCGTGGCCTTTTGCAAAATGGGGTATCGACTTGATCGGCCCATTCCCACCTGGCAGAGGAGGTGTAAAGTTTGTTGTTGTAGCAGTAGACTATTACACCAAGTGGGCTGAGGCCGAAGCTCTCACGATGATAACACAAGAGAGAATGATCAACTTCATTTGGAAGAACCTGATCTGCCGTTTCGGACTCACACAATCGATCATCACGGACAACGGAAGGCAGTTCGATGACCAAAATTTGAGAGATTTCTATAGTTCGTGAAACACCAAGAAACACTACTCAACCCCGTACCATCCACAGTCGAATGGCCAGGTCGAGGCGGTGAACAAAATTCTGAAACACATATTGAAGATCCACCTTGAGGATAAGAAAGGAAGTTGGGCGGACGAAGTCCCGGAGGTTCTGTGGTCTTACAGAACATCATACCGAGCCAGCACCGGAGAGACACCATTTGCCTTTGCCTTTGGGACCGAGGCTGTGGTACCGGTTGAAGTCCAGAATAAGACTTGGAAGGTGGTAGGATTTGACGAAGAAAAGAATGACGAAGCCTTGGCAGTAGAGAAAGATCTGATTGAAGAGACCAGAGCTTCGTCAGAAATGAAAAATGCCACTTACAAACGTAGAGCGGAAAAGTACTACAATTCCCAGGTCCGAGATCGGAAGTTCAAAGTTGGGGACCTAGTGCTGAAAAAGAAAGTGATGGCCCCACCAGGTGTATTCGGGTCAAACTGGGAAGGACCATTCCGGGTTACCGTAGCCTGGCCAAACGGTACTTATGACCTCAAAGACGCAAAAGGCAATGCCTCGTCGTACACCTGGAGCGCAGTACACTTAAAAAAGTTTTATCAATAGATCGAGATTTTGTAATAGACTAGCCGAAGGTTCGCATCAAAAATATTGATAGCAGCCGATGTAAATTACGTTGCTATACGAAGTTAGAAGTTTTCTAGAAAAAATATCCAACTGTTCGAAGGTTCGCGAAAATGCCCAACTATTCGAAGCTCCATAGACACGCAAGGACCAAGGTCCCAAACGTTATAATATAAAAGCTCGAAGGCAAAGGCCAAAGTGCCCGAGGTTAGTGAAGGTATCCTTCTTAAAGGATTGCCAAGTACCTATTGCCGTACGTTAGAAAAATTCACAAAAAAGACGGAAAACATCCAAGGTAAGGTTCACGAAACCCAATCACCCAACGTGAATTAAACAAAGTACAACTCGCTACCCTAAGTGGATTAAGACGAGCAATTCGCGACCCTAAGTGGTGTAAGATGAAAAATATGTACTATATAAATGGAGGTACAATTCGTAGTCCTAAGTGACATAAAACGAACGATTCGCTTCTCAAAAGTAGAGTAAGACGAGCAGTTAAGTACCCAAAAAATACATGATCGAGCTAATTAAAGATATAACGTGCATAGGAATGCGGAATAAATAAGGTTGTAATGAAAAGCTCAAATTTCATTAAAAAATACTTAAGAAATTTTAAAGTAAAAAAAGATACTTGAAAAATTCCTAAGTATAAGGAGTGGTGCTAGCCACAAAGGCCGGCTAGCTGACCATCTTTGAAATGCAAAAAGCTCCTTCTGGGCGAGCTACACGTGCCCGGCGAGCTACTAATACTTGACAAAAAATAATGGCTAAGCTATGAAAATAAGAAAAAGACTAAGTCTCCGGAGCTGCGGGACCTTGGGGAGCCGGGATAGAGGTGAGGTCGGCGGGGACCTCGGCATCGGCAGCATAGGGGGCGACCTCCCCGCCTACGGTCTGGTCGGCCGGAGGGGAGAGCCGAGGTAAGATTGTGATGCCGCCAGTGTATCCGCTAGTGTCAAACTCGCCGATGTTGACCATAGCATCCCCGCAGACCTCCTGCATTTGCTCCATGGTTGGGGGAGTTCGCCCCTCCTCGTTCGCAACTTCATCATCCTCAGCGAGGTTCAATTCTGGCACGGGCACAATGTTTATGATCTTGAAATGTGCCGGAACGAAATCGAGGGGCACTCCGAGCTCGGGGAGGTCGCCTATGTCGAGCTCCATCTCATCGGGGAAAGGAACCCGGTCCAGGCAGTCCTTGAAGTAGCCAAAAATGCTTTCAACTCGTCATTCTTGTGAACCCGCACCCACCAAATAGCCCGGATGACTTCGGCATAGCACTGGACGAAGCCTCGGTCCGAGGCCTCAGTCTTCGCCGCCACCAGGTCTGCCGATGAAGAGGCATCGTTGCGGAGCTCGGTGACCTCGTTCACCTTGGCCGAAAGCTTGCCCCTTAGCTTAGAGTACTACTCATTGGCGGTCCTTGCCAGACCTCGCTGGAGCTCCAGTTCTCTCTTGGTCACCCCATGCTCGCCAACCTTCTGGACGAGCTTCTCGGCAAGCTCCTCCTCATTAGCCTTCATTTTGGCATCCATCTCCTACTAGATACTGGCGAGCTTGCGCTGGAGGTCACCGAGCTATCTGAGAGCATCTTGCTCGGCAGTCAGAGATGCGGCGACCTTCTCCTCCGCGAGCTTTGCCGACCTCTTGGCCTTGTCGAGCGACTCCGCCATTTTGAGGAGGGCTTCATTCTTCTCTTGGCGACCCGCCTCCAGTTCGGCCGCCTGTTCCATCACCTTCTGGTTCGGGAGCAGTAACTCGCTCGCGTAGTGCGCCGAGAGCAGGAGGTTCTCAGTCAAGTTTTGGCCATTGAGAGTCACCACCTGAGGAGTAGACCAGAACGTCGACACCTCACTCACTGCATTCCGGACCAGGCCCGGGGGGAGATTGCGCATCGAGGTCAAGGAGCGAGACCTCTAATAGGCATGGATGACCTCGTGCCGGTTCGGGTGAGCGATGGGGGCATAGTTGCAAGGTGTAAACGGTTAAGAGTTAGAAAAGAAAGAGATAAAATACGAGAAAAGGATAAATCGAAGTGGCGAGCTACTCACTGACCTCGCTCAGGATCCCAACCCAGGAGCGTATCGTCGTTGGTCTGGACCCCGAAGGGAGACGAGGTAGGCGGCGACCTCTGGAGAGGTGCGACCACCAACGAAGTAGTCGAGTGAGCTGAGCCGCCTTGTGCCGACCTTGTGTCTGCTCGCTCTGCGTGATCTGACTCCTCCTCATCGTGGGGAAGGGTCCGGGTCCTCTTGCGAGGTTGATTGTCGTCCCCACCAACATGAGACCCATCGCCGTGCTGGAGGCCTTTTTTCGACTGGTGGGAAGCTCGCTCTGGCGTCGCTGAACCTCGACCGCCGCCTCTGCTGGTCCGGGCGACCTCTGTAGCCTTAGATTTTGTCGGGGCCTTAGTCGACCCCCTCTGGGTCCCAGATCTGTCAATCTCGCCCTTCTTCGCGGCGAGCTCAGCCTTTTTTGCTCGCATCCAATGCAAGCAACGAAGGCGGGGCAAGTTTGTTTGGGCGGGGAGGACCCATGGCTAACTGGCCAGTTACTGTGCGATAAGCGTCCGGGATCTCAACATTCAGGAAGACAACACTGCTACCGTCTGCAAAAATAAGGAAGAAATGTTAGTATAGTGGGCGAGCTACCCCCCCATATGGGCGAGCTACGAAAGGTTGTGAACCTGGGAGCTCAGGACCTTCGACCGTAAGGTGGTGAGGCAGGGTGTGAAGTCCGGCGAGCCGGAGGCAATGATGCTGAATAAGGTGGGCAGTCTCCCGATCTTCCTGGCTCCTCAGGTAGCAGACAGCTCGCACTACGTCAGACTCGAGGGACGTCTCGGGTTTGTCGCGGCTTGACTTGTGATGCTTCAAACCTGCAAAAGAGGAGAATTTAGATTAGTAAATCTAATTCAACCCACACACACCAAGTAGGCGACCTACAGCTGGCCTCCCCATATTCATCCGGGGTTGGGATTCGCTCTCCTCGCCCAGAATATTTTGCGGAAGCTCGCCAGTCTCCGCCCATGAAGACGAACTGTTGCTTCCAGTTGTGGACTTTGTTCGGGAGGATCCCCAGAAATTTCTTCCCCGGGTGGGCTTTGAGGTAGTAGTACCCCTTGCCATCGTTTACTTGCTGAGTTATGGCGAGGAGTTCGTTGAGCTCGGCAGTTGTCAGTCGGTTCTCATACCCCTCCAAGCCAAAAACAGTCAACGCCGCCAACAAGCTGCTCCAGGCATTGGGAGTGAGCTGAGTAATGACGAGATTGTTATCGAGCAAAAATTGGCCGATAATCGGATGCAAAGGCAGTGTAAGTACGGCCTCGAGGGTATGGACGTTGATAGCCGTCAACCCCGCCGGAGGCGTATCAGCTCGCTCATCCTTCCTCGGGGCATATAGGAAGATGTCGAGCGGGATCCGATACTTCTCTCGAAGATGAGGGAGCTGGTACTCATTGATAATACTTGTAATAGCACTTGCTTTATAATTAGATTTGTTCGCCGCGTCCCGATATTTTCGCCCGAGGAGATCGAAGCTCGCCGCATGTCGGGTGATGTACTCACCCCAGTCAAAGGGGTGAACAACCTCGGCAGGGACCTGGTGCTCAATCAACTGAGGCTCCGGGAAACCAATAGAGCGGAACCACTCCACCGTAACCTCCTCAAGGTCGCCCCTTTGTTCGCCCACGGCTGCAACCTCCTCGTCGGCCTCGGCGACCTCCTCGCCAACCTCGGTGGCCCCTTCGTTGCCACCTGCAACTCTTTCCTCATGGACGACCTCGTCGCCTTCCTCCCATACCTCACGATAGAGGGCACTGGAGGCCCCCTCCTCCGAGTCAGAGAGGACCTCGCCGGAATCCGGGCGAGCTACCGAGGCCACCTCGGAACTGGAGCCGATCACTATGGGGGAGATCAAAGGAATTGGTTCGTTCTCAGTCATTGACTGCTTCTCGGGGTTACGATTGGAAAAGGTTTCACTCGAGGCATGAGTCGACATGATTGGAACAAGATTCGAAAAGTTCTAAAATGGTCCAAGATTCTGGTGGCTGGAGTTACGGTACAGAGGTGATCGTGCAACGTTCAAAACTCCCGGAAACTCGAAGAAATGGGGAAGAAAAATCTGCAAAAGAAATGAAAGAAGAGAAGGAACTAGGTTTTCTACCTTGAAGAACGCCGGAAACTGCGTCGGAAGCGAAGGTGTCATTTGCCGGAAAAGTTCTCAGAAAGATTGGGAGTGTAAAACTGAAGAATGAACTCGCCTCCACCTATTTATAGACGTCGAGGCGAAGTCGAATATTCGAGGAGTGCAGGGACTATTTTGCAAAAAGTTAGAAAGATTTCCATGATGGGCGCGGGAAACAACGCCTAAAGAGGTGTGAACGACGCCTTGATTCCCGCACCACGTCAGCCGAGCAACCGCCACAACCGAGCTCGCCCACTAGCTCGGCACCTGCCCAAATGTAGTTCGCCAATGTTTGAGTCCTCGTCCATGGAGACAAATCAGCTCGCCCACACATTAGATAAATCATGATATGCGCGAGCTGGGGGCCAACAGAGAGATAATCTCGATATTATCCCAAGGTGTTTGCCAAAATCGTGATGATTTCCACCAAGTGAACGTGGTCGTTGTTGTCGTGGCAAGTTAACCAAGTTAAATATCAAACACAGGGAAACGATGCGATATCAAGCAAGCATTGAATGTCTACAAGAGGCTAATAGCTAGGAAAGCAAGAAAACCATCAATGATTCTATCTACTATGGCAAAGCAAAGTAAATCCTAACTATCACCTCAAAGAAGTGAGCAAGTGTGAAGTGTACATGGAAGTAATCCTACTATGGTTCCTCTAGAATCTTATCCATCCTAGCATGTAAAAGGTCTCTTAGTGTCTTAGTCAAGCCAACTAGTGTTTAGATCTCTCTACAACACAAGGTAAGACTCTATTAGGTGTCTAGATCTCTCTACGACTCCTAACACTCCAATTAAGAGGTCTTAGGCTAATATGCAATTCTCATTGGTCATACAAGCCAAACATCAAACAATTGGTATGCTTAAGGTTCTTATAGCTCAATTCTCATTTCATAGCTAACCATATAAGCCATACATTCCAATTAAACATACCAAACATTCATATAAGTCATTAATAAGAGAACTAATCCAACAAGATCAATAATTCATGTATAGGATTAACAAGAGACTAAATTCACCATAGTATTCATACAACCATGCAACAAAAGATTAGCCCATGGCTAATTGGAAATGTAAATCAACAATTAAGACATAGATAAACATGATTAACACTAATATGAAATGAAATACAAGAAATCATACCAAATGTTGAAGAATTGAAATACAAGCATCAAACCTTGAAAAGCTATCTCCTAATCCGGAATGCAAAATGAGAAATTGAACCGTAGAAACGTATCTTGAATCGAGAGAAGAACGTAGGAACAAACGGATTGAAATTCCGACGGACGGATCAAAAGTTATGGACGAAAGAAGATTGCATCTAACTAAGAACCCACTAAGTAACCTCTAATCTCTCTCTCTAAAACTACTTAATGATCTAACTAATGAAGATGATTCCCCCCCTTGGAAATCTGATCCTTGAGGTATTTATAGTGCCCACAATGCTTGGTCAAAAATGCCCTTCATTAAACGCGCGAAAAGACGAAACTGCCCTTCGAAAATTGGAAATCCGAGCCTTCGCACGAGCACAAGCAGGTGGTCGCATGAACGCGGGCTCGTGTGAGCGTTCGTGTGATGCTTTGCCACCCGAACCAGAAGGGTCTCGCACGAACGTGGCTTGTGGTCGCACGAACGTGGCCTGTGGTCGCTCGAGCCCAGCTTCGACTCGTCCGATCGATCCTCGACTTCTTCTTTTCTTCATATCTTGAGTTCTAGAGCTCCGATTGACTCGATTCTTTTTCCGTTGTGACCCTCTCTTCGAACTCTTCGACATGGTCTATCATTTTCCTCCATTGGATCAACTCACATTTTCTGAACTTTTACGAACTTGCTCGTCTTTTGCCAGTTTTTGCTCGTTTTCACTACAAAACACATTTTCTTGCCACAAAATGGTTAATAGCACAATTTATACCAAATTAGGGTCAAATATGAACATAAGCACATCAAAACCATAGAGAAATGGATGCAAAAAGATGCAATTATGACCCTAATCACACGGCTATGAAGTTCGCCGAGGTGAGCGGGAGCTAGGCAACTGGTTCGAGCCAAGGCCGACACAAGGGTGCTCGGTGAGGTAGGTAAGAACCTCGCCAGAGCTCCCAATCGGCCGAGGTCATTGACCAGGGGAGCCAAGGATGAGGAGACAATAGGCGAGCTTCTCCTCTCAAGAGGGAGCTCGCCCCTATTCGAGGAGGCCATGTCGAACTCCACCACTACATCACCCTCGAAAACCGCACAAGGCAAAAGAGCTCGCCGAGTAGCTCGCCTAGTCCGAGGACCCAGCTAGTGGGTGTATAAATGTGACGAGTACATGTGGGATAGAGCATTGTAAAAGGGTGCACTGTGAGGGACCAAGGCGAGGGTTACGAACCTTCGTCAACACCGGAAGCCATATAAGCTCGTAAGGTGCTACCTCACACTTGCACACCTATAAATAAGGTCTCTCTTGTACTATTCTTGAAAATTCAATCATAATACAACATTTACTTTCTCTCTCTAAACTCTCCACTTTCTCTCTCTATATTATTCATCCAAGAACACAATTCTTGGATTATTGTTTGATAGGATTAACACATTATAATAGCCACATAACAAACACCATTAGTAAATTCATCCAAGAAGTCATCCACCACCACCAGTGTGTACTTGCTTCCATTGATGCTGGTTGGTGAAACAGGTCCAAAGAGGTCCATATGTAGAAGTTGAAGTATCCTGTCAGTGGAGGGAGTTGTCTTGCTTTTAAATGAGGCTTTTATTTGCTTTCCTTCTTGGCAAGCATTGCAGATGTGGTCTTTCTTGAACACCTCATTTGGTATCCCTTCCACTAGGCTCAACCTTGATATCTTGTTTAATGTCTTGAAATTTAGGTGGTTGAGTCTATTGTGCCACAGCCAAGTCAGATCGCTTGAGCTTTTGGCAATGAGGCAGATCTCTTTTGGACATGATCTCCAATCTGCAAGATAAACATTATGTTGGTCCCTAAAGAAGACTTTGAGTCTTCTTGTTTTGAAAACAGCTGACTTTACAATCAGCTGAGTGCGCAGTGATTTTTTGTGCGGAAACGTTTTAAATTAAATCCTTTTAATGAAAACCTTTTATTTAGTGCAGCAAGTAGGAGCAATTAAAATAAAGCAAGTAAAAGACATGAGATTTATAGTGGTTCGGACCAACTATCCTACATCCACTCTCCTCAAACCAAATTGGACTTGAGGGGTTATCTACTCACTTACTAACTTTCTTCCTTACAACTTTCAAGAGAAAACTCTCTTACAACTCTTGTTAGTGCACACTTGCATCTAACTTCTAGACTTCTACAAAGTCTTTACAAATGATAAATAAATATGTAGGGTTGTGTGAGTACAAAGAGAATTGTGTAGCGATTCTACTAGTTGATCTTGTGTAAAACTTATATGAATATTCTCTATGGTACTCATATTTATAGGTGTCAAATACTAGCCGTTAGAGTTGACTAGAATTTGAAATCCCTATAAATATGTAATCAATCAATCAAAGTGAGTGATTGATTCTTGATCTTCAAGTTGATATCTTTCCATCTTGGTTTGATTGATTCTTGATCTCTAGATTGATATCTTTCCATCTTGGCTTTGATCTTCAATCTAATTTGACTTGATTGATTGCCTATGATTCTTGAAATCATGTTGCTGTGATCTTGTCCCCTTGACATGATTGACTTTCTATAAATAGATCTTCTATGCAACAGCTTCAGACGACCTCAGCTGCTGTTGGTGGTCCTCGTCTGATATGTTCAGGGCTCAGCTGGTATGTTGAGTCATAGCTGTCTTGAACATGTCTCAGCTGATCTGGGTGCTCCTCTGCTGATTTTGTCCTCGTCTGATTTTGGCACCTCAGCTGGTCTGACATCAGCTGACCTGGACCTCAGCTGATCTGACATCAGCTGTCCTGACATCAGCTGATATCTAGCACCTCAGCTGACCTTCACCTAAGCTGACCATCCTTAGCTGATCTGACCTCAGCTGATCAGCTGACCTCCCATGATCATCTGGTTTTAATGGCATCAAAACATAAGGGATTTCCTAACAATTTCCCCCTTTTTGATGATATTAAAACCCAAGGAAGATTGATCTTTCTCCAATCAGCTGATGTTCCCCCTTACACAAATCTCAGCTGATTTTCCACCTAAGTGTAGGCCTTCCCCCTTAGTTGGGTAGATGTTTGCATTTGGATCAGTTCATCACACTCAGCTCATCTGATATCAGCTTTTTATTTGATCTCCTGAGCTGGTGTGTACCTGAAAATAAAATTAGGCAATAGGTACCCTACTGGGCCCTGGAGGGTCAGGAGGCAGTTCTTTAGGGATCCATAGGAATAGGTCATCCTTATGAGGCTTAGGAGACCTTATCCATCTCCCATATTTATCAACAAAGACAATCTCCTTCAGAGGGTTTCTCTTAGGAGGATGTCTTAGAACACCAGGTCTTGTGATCTGATTATAAGGGTACGTCCTGCTAGAGCCTTTGAATGACTCATAGACAACAGCCTTAGCTGATTATGCAGGATTGGGTGGTACTTTAAATGTAACCGAGGGTGGAGAAGGGTTCTGCTTGGACATGCCCTTCTGGGATGGTCCAGGCTGATCCCTCCTCATCTTATTTTTCCCTTTTTCCTTATTATCAGCTCCTTGAGCCTGTGCCTTTTTCTTCCCTTTAGAGGACTTAGGGAAGCCAACACCTCTTTTTTCATGCTCTTGTTGAGAGGAAGCAGTTATAGATGACATTGCATTATGTGCATTGGTCAGCTGATCCAATTTCAACTTGAGCTGATCCTCTTTTTCTTTAGTCTGTGTATGTTGTTTAAAGAGTTCATCGAACTTAGCCTTTAATAGCTTGTGTTCCTCTTCCAACCCTAGATTTTCAGCCAGCAGCGTAGCTACCAACTGTTATTGTTCCACACATTTGACTCTTAAGTCTTCTGACTCTTGAGTTTGAGAGGAAGTGGGTTCAGCTGATAGATCAGCAGACTGGCCTTTCTTGAGAGTCAGCTGAGAGACTTTAGCTTTTTGCCTTGAGTCTCTTCTTCTAGTTTAGCACAGACACTTAGAGAGGATTGGAGATCTGAGAGCAGCTTTCGCATCTCAGACTCCACAGAATTGGTAGAAGAGCAAGATGAGCTAACAGAGGGGGTTTCAGCTTCTACCTCTTCTGTGTCTGCCATGAGGCAAAAATCCTCTGATGATAGTGAATCTGCAGTGGAGATGTATTCCTCAAAATCTTGAATAATCTTGTTCATCTCTTCTTCAAAATTCACACCAAAGTTGTAAGACATGATTCCTGCAAATGTGTTAGGAGAAATAACACACAAGGATTTTTCAAACGGATTTTGGATCTGCCCTGGTGACCACCTAAAGCTTCTCAAGCTGTGGCCGTTAGGACACACAGCTCTGATACCACTTGTTGGTCCCTAAAGAAGACTTTGAGTCTTCTTGTTTTGAAAACAGTTGACTTTACAATCAGTTGAGTGCGCAGTGATTTTGTGTGCGGAAACGTTTTAAATTAAATCCTTTTAATGAAAACCTTTTATTTAGTGCAGCAAGTAGGAGCAATTAAAATAAAGAAAGTAAAAGACACGAGATTTATAGTGGTTCGGACCAACTATCCTACATCCACTCTCCTCAAACCAAATTGGACTTGAGGGGCTATCTACTCACTTACTAACTTTCTTCCTTACAACCTTCAAGGGAAAACTCTCTTACAACTCTTGTTAGTGCACACTTGCATCTAACTTCGAGACTTCTACAAAGTCTTTACAAATGATAAATAAATATGTAGGGTTGTGTGAGTACAAAGAGAATTGTGTAGCGATTCTACTAATTGATCTTGTGTAAAACTTATATAAATATTCTCTATGGTACTCATATTATAGGTGTCAAATACTAGCCGTTAGAGTTGACTAGAATTTGAAATCCCTATAAATATGTAATCAATCAATCAAAGTGATTGATTGATTCTTGATCTCCAAGTTGATATCTTTCCATCTTGGTTTGATTGATTCTTGATCTCTAGATTGATATCTTTCCATCTTGGCTTTGATCTTCAATCTAATTTGACTTGATTGATTGCCTATGATTCTGGAAATCATGTTGCTGTGATCTTGTCCCCTTGACATGATTGACTTTCTGTAAATAGATATTCTATGCAACAGCTTCAGACGACCTCAGCTACTGTTGGTGGTCCTCGTCTGATATGTTCAGGGCTCAGCTGGTATGTTGAGTCATAGCTGTCCTGAACGTGTCTCAGCTGATCTGGGTGCTCCTCTGCTGATTTTGTCCTCGTCTGATTTCGGCACTTCAGCTGGTCTGACATCAGCTGACCTGGACCTCAGCTGATCTGACATCAGCTATCCTGACATCAGCTGATATCTAGCACCTCAGCTGACCTTCACCTAAGCTGACCATCCTTAGCTGATCTGACCTCAGCTGATCAGCTGACCTCCCATGATCATATGGTTTTAATGGCATCAAAACATAAGGGATTTCCCAACACATTACCTTTCCAAGACCCTGTTAGTAGTACCTGTGTATTTGATGCATTTCTTACACAGCATAGGTTACTTGAAAACTCAACATTGTATCCTTTATCACAGAATTGGCTTATAGACAGTATGTTATGTTTCAATCCACTGACATATGATACATTTGTTACCTGGACTGACCCTATCATCATGGTACCATAACCTTATGTGATTCCTTTAGAGTTGTCACCAAAATTGACCTGAGGTCCTTTCCTTTCCTTGTAATTAGTCAGGAGACTTTCGTTGCCAGTCATGTGCCTTGAGCAACCACTGTCCAGATACCAGTCATCCATTGAAACCTGCATAGAAATCAATAATTAGGTACCCATTTTATGTTGGGTCCTATTTGGTTAGCTGTACCTTAAGGGATCCAAATCTGCTTAACAGTCTTATATACTTTGGACTGGCTGATTTTTCTCCCAAAAACATCTACATAGACAGTAGACTCTTTAATTGCCCTAGGAGTTGACTGCCTATATATGTTAGTCCTTTGTGGGACAGGTGGCTTGTCGTACCTCCTGTTCCTAAAGGGCCTTGGTGCAGCTGGCCTTAGGTGTTGTTTATAAGGAGGGATTTCACTCCTCTTATAGGGCCTATATGAGAGTGGTTCCCTGTAATGAATCCTTCTATCAACTCCCCTGACAGAGGATTCAGGCCAGTTTGTTCTCTGCCTAGATGGTCTCCTAGGAGAAGATCTATGTTGAGGGTATGCGTACTGAACATTACTCCATTTGTTTTTAGAGGATTTTCTTCTATGCAGTTGATTTTTCATGGAGTTAATTTTGGGAGGTGTATAGGCTGTTCTAGCCTTTTCAGTGGACCTACTTGGAACTATCACCTCCTCTGTAGGTTCAGCAGGCCTTTTGTCCTTATCAAGGATCCTTCTGGGATTCTCAGAGGACCTAACAAACACTCTCTCATTACTGCTGGTAGATGCAGTATTGAAGGGGCCTTCTAAGGATGTGCATGGAAAGAATCCTATCCCATGTCTGCTGTCTAAGCTATTTTGTAAACTCAGGATTTTCTCTATAGCAAGAGAAGGTTTATTCAGAGATTTTAGCTTTCTCAGCAAATGATCCTTAGATTCCTTCAGCAAATTTACATTGCTGATGAGGGTTTTGACTTGAGTAGCTAGCTCATTATTTTCACTAGCTAGCCTGATATGATCATTGGTCAGTCCCCTGATCAGCTCATCCTTTGCTCTAACCTGACTTTTGAGTGTTTCCACTTCATTTGTCAGGGCAATGGTTTGGGATGCTGAGGCAAGGTCTGCCTCAATCTCAGATTTAGCTAGCTTGGTATTTTCATTTGCTAGCATCTTGTTTTCATCCTCAAGAGTGAGGCATGCCTCTTGCAACCTGGAGAAGTCAACCATCAATTGTTCTAAAGAGAACTGAAGGTTGAGGTCCCATGCTGACTCTGAGCTGGGCTCAGGTGAGTGAACAATTATTTGACAAAGTTGAGATTGTACCTCAGGTTCATCATTGGCCATGAGGCATAGATCATCATCACTGCTATCAGTGAATATCTGCTCAGATGAGCTTGCAGCTTCCTAATCTTCTGCTACCATTGCTCTTCTTTCCAGTCTTCTGTCCCTCTTGGCCTGTCTTTCCTTCCTTTCCTTGGAACTCAGCTGAGGCCAGTCATACTGGAAGTGGCCTGTCTTATTGCACTGAATGCATCTCTTGTCATTATCTTCAGCTTCTTCCTTGTCCTTTCTTCTGGATTCTGATTTTGAGGTGGATTCCTCACTCTTGTTATTTCTCTTGTGTTCTTTCTCAGGTTCCTTTTCATTTCTGGGAGTGAACCTGGACTTCTTTTCCTTGTTATCAGATAGTATCTCTTGTACTTGCCAAACCTTGAGTTCAGCATCTCAAATCTTCTTGCTAGAAGGCTCATTTCTTTTTTCAGCTTAGCCTTGCTTTGGGACTTGCAGGGCTTGTTGGCCTTCTTGATCTTGGCTGGTTCAGTTTCAGAACTATTTGCCTTGAAGGCTACTCCTTTCTCAGATGAGGTCGGTTCTTCTGTAGCTCTTTTCCTGTTGAGATCAAACTCATAGGCCTTGAGTTCTGAGAACACTTACTGCATAGACATGTTTGATAGATCTTTGGTGTTCTGCATCATCACAGAGTAGACATCCCATCTAGGTGAGAGTCCCCTGAGGATTTTGAGAGAAACCTCCCTCTTGGTGTAAAACTTTCCAAGGGAGTTTATCTCATTCATGATGTCAGTGAACCTGCCATCAAGCTGATCAATGGTCTCATTTGATTCTATTGAGAATTGTTCATACTTTTGAACAACAACTGACAATTTGTTTTCTTTTATTTTGTTAATTCCCTCACACAGGAGAGCCAGGGTGTCCCATATCTCTTTTGCAGTTGTACAATGGACAACCCTTCCCATGACAGAGTCAGGGATGGTTGTGTACAATATATTCATAGCCACAAAATTGAGATTGTGTCTCTTCCTCTCATCAGCAGTGAAATCATCTTCATCCTTAGGCACTCTTTTCTAGGATCATTAATTTATGCTTGTGTGATCCTAGGATTAGCAGTCATATAGACAAAGGGACCTCTTGTGATTACCCTGAGCATTTCATCATGCACACAGGCTAGGTGAGCTCTCATCCTTATCTTCCAGAAATCATATCCTTCTACTGAGAACTGGGGTAGCTTATGATGTGCAAGATGGTTGAGAGGATTAGTTCCCGTGTTGGAGTCTGAGCTTCCAACTACATTGGTGTGGGCTGCTCCTGTGGCAGTGTTCCCTGTGTTAATTGATCCTTCTGCTTGAGTAGACATATTTATAAAAACAAACTTGAAGATAGGTTAGTTAGATCAGTTCAAATGACC
Organism: Prunella vulgaris; assembly: GCA_026898435.1. NCBI lineage: Eukaryota > Viridiplantae > Streptophyta > Magnoliopsida > Lamiales > Lamiaceae > Prunella > Prunella vulgaris. Next base: position 16,365 of record JAPKLY010000369.1, on the reverse strand, counting down.
ACTTGATGAAATATCAAGGCAGCGGTTCTATGAACCCCTGCTCTGATACCACTTGTTGGTCCCAGATAGACAAGGACAGGTGTATGGGGAGGGAATACACACATGTAAGTATAGATTTTCAAAGATCAGTTTTCAATAGACTATTTTAAAAGCACAGGCCACTTGATTAGGGTCTTAATTACATGTTTTTGCATCCATTTCTACATGGCTTTGATGTGTTTATGTTCATATTTGACCCTAAAATGCTATACTTTGTGCATTTAACCCTGTTTTGCTAGAAAGTTGTGTTTTGTAGTGAAAACGAGCAATAATCGGCAAGAGATGAGCAAGTTCGTAAAAGTCCAGAAATTGTGAGTTGATCCAATAGTGGCAAATGATATACCATGTCAAAGAGTTTGAAGAGAGGGTCGCAACGGAAAAGGAATCGAGTCAATCGGAGCTCTAGAACTCAAGATATGAAGAAAACAAGGAAGTCGAGGATCGATCGGACAAGTCGAGGCCGAGCTCGAGCGCAGCCAGGCCACACTCGTGTGACCATGAGCCTGCACTCGTGCGACACATCTCTGGTTAGGGCAAGGTTGAGTCACACGAGCTGGACTCGTGGGACGAGGCTCTGGTTCGGGCGATGAAGGCTCGCACGAGTGATCACACGAGCCAGACTCGTGCGACCACTATGGTCCACTCGTGTGATGCCCCAGACTTCACATTTTTGAAGGGCTATTTCATCTTTTTGCACGTTTAATGAAGGGCATTTTTGACCAAGCATTGTGGGCACTATAAATACTCCAAGGATCAGCATCCAAGTGACATTAGTTCATAATCATAGTTAAATTCTTAGATTAGAGAGAGAGAGGTAGTTACTTGTGGGTTTCTTAAGATTTCTTCTCACAAATTCTTAGATAACTTTTGATCTACCGCTTTGATCGTTGATCCATTAATTCTTGCATTCTCGTCTGGTCTAAGGCTACATTCTCACCGATTGAATTTCAATTTCCATTGTCGGATTGCTAGTTAGCATTTTAGAGGTAAATTGTATCTTTCCAATTTTTATTGTAATAGGTAAATCTCTTTACATTTCTTGCTTAATGATGATTTCTCCTAGCTTAATTGTTCTAATGTTTACTCAATTAGCCATCAGCTAATTCCTTTAAGTGTTAGTGTATGATTCCTATGGAGTAGTGTAGTGATATGTTGATCTTTTGAATGATTTGAGTTGTTGTATGATCAATTCTCTACATTGATGGATTGAATGAATGCTTGCATGTGTAGATGATAATAGGGCCATTAGGGAGTTAGTCTCTTGCGAAAGTAGAGCTATTTTCCTAAATTTTCTTGTATTAAGGCCAATGCATATCAATTGTTTGATAAAATTCCTAAGATAGTGAGAATTATCTCTAGTGAATTGGATGAACAATTAGAGGCTTTGATATGTTATTAGGGAAACCTTTTGCATGTTGGAGTGGCTTGCCCATTGATTATACACAATCTCATTGCATGATAAAGTGATACTTCACTCATAAAACATAGGATAGTACACTAGCACATATCTCTCACATTTGCTCACTTTGCAACCCAAGGTGATAGGTAGTTTACTTCTTTGACGCATTAGTAGACTATAGAAACCTTTCCCTTTAATTTCTTTGTTAGCTAGCCAATTGAAACAACAAATTTTCCTTACAAGTCCCTGTCTCCTTTGGGTTCGATATATATTAAAACTTGGTCAAGCTTACCACGCTAATAGCGAACACGTACACTTGCCGGGGAAACGATCACTTTGTTAGGCTTGTATTGATGTTTACATTGTTTTTCTTCATTTTGTTGTTGTTATTGACTACTCTTGGTGAGTGTTGATACTTGATTATTTTTGTAGGAGTGAACTTACTTGAAGATGGACGGATACAACCATTAGTCGTATCCTCCACAAAATACATACCCTCCTCAACCATACACATATCAACCTCATCCATATTCACCATCTCCATATCAACTACCGCCTCAACAATCCTACCACCACCCATACCATTATCCATATCCTTATTACTCTCCCTACCCATATCCATATTCCTATCCTTCTCCTCTCCACATGTCTAAGGAAGAAGAAGTAGAAAAAGAAGAGAAAGAGGAAGATGAACCGAAATAAGACATATATGATCTAATTGATAGATTTCTTGAAGAGAATCAAGATTTAAATGAGGAAGATTTCAAGATAATCTTGAACTACAATGATAAAGGATCTTATACCCCTTCTTCTTTCACTATTCGTACTAAATCTCTTAATGTTGAAATTTATGATTCTACTTCTTTTGCTAAATTTGATAGGGATCAAGTGAAAGAACAAGAAATGGAGGAGAAGGAAAGAGATGATTCAAGAGGAGGAAAAGAGAAAGAACAAGAAGAGGAAGATGAATGTCCATTTATGGACATGAGCTTTATGGAAAAAGAACAACCAAATAAAGTGGAAGAGGAGCCTACAATTGAAATAAGCATTTCTCTACCCTTGGACTCTTCTACTTGTGCTTTAATGGATAATGTTGTTTATTGTGAATTTGTCTTACCTCTTGAATTGATTAATGATAAGATTGAATTAAAAATCCTCTTGAAAATTTTTGATAGTAGGAGATGGGGGTGGATTGGTTTGAGAAGAAATGAGAAAGAAAATGCTTGTGCTTATAGGTATAAAATGATAAGGAAAGTAGGGGTGTGGGGTAGAAATCCTACTTGTTTCCTTGATCATGATGGTTTGATATTGTTGTATAATGGGAGGAATGCCAATTATCCTTGGCCATTTAGCTAACATTGGTGTCGTCCGGCTAGGGGACGTTAAATCCAAGCGCTAGGTGAGAGGCAACCCACCCTTATATCCTTTTGATATCCCTTGTTAGTTAGATTTTTGTTTTGTTTTCATGATTTTGGATTTGGAAGTAAGTTGTGTTATTTCACTCTTGATTGTTACTTGTGCTTAATAGGTAGTTTGGGGGAGTTTATATTGAATTGGTAGGATAGGTGTTGGATAGTGTTGTGCATGATTATATTTGGATGTGTGCTTAAATTGCTTAATATGAGTTATATTCATCATTCCGTTCCAAACTTTTAGGATTTACAATCCGAAAAAGTTTGGGGGGTATGATCATTCTTCATATGGGCTTAGTGATCATAATTGTTGATGTTTGTTGTGGTTAGAATGATTTGAAGAGGTGTAGAAAAATTAATTTCGGAATTGTGGAAAAATGGCTCCGACCGAGCCCCATTACACTGGCGACCGAGCTCCGTCCTACTGGCGTCTGAGCTTTTTGCTATGACTTGGATATTTAATTCCGCTCGGTTAGTAGGCATTGTTCGCGTCCGAGCGGCCATCTTCAGGCGTCCGAGCGGCTGCCTTCAGGCGTCCGAGCAGGCTCTGGGCACGTGGTCGAGCGGCAGCCCTGGGGTACATTTTCTTGACCATTTTTCTTGTTTTGACCACACTTTCTTCCTACATCATTGTACACCTTATTCCACACACAAACACACACATTTTACACCATATTTTTGCACACACATTACCAAAAATACAAGAGGAGGAGAGGAAATTCTTCGAACTCAAACTCTACATTACTACTCTTTACCTCCTTCCAAAGGTATGTTTGCTATACTCCTTTCTTACTAATGCTTGTTTTCTTGCTTCCTTTTCCTCATTTTAGTTTGTTCTTGTGTGATTTCTTATTTAGATTGTAGTTGGATTAGGATTGCGATGTTGAGCTTAATTGTTGATTCTTGTTGTATTTTCTTTGTCTTGAGCATTGCATGATCTTTTCTTCACTCTTTGCCAAAAATTTTAGACCCTTGGTCCAAAAAAGTTTGGGGGGGTGTGTTCGTTTCGTAAATCTCATTGCAATGCTATGCTTATGTTGATTCTTAGTGCTTCCTTGATGTTTTGGACCACATGCTTAGGATTAGGCCTTGTTTTGCTTGTTATTTTTTGCCATATTGTTGTTTGCTTGGAGTAGTGAATGCAAGAGATATGTTTATTGTTGTGTGGATGAGTTGAAAGTCTTGATTAGTGTAGTGGATTTATTGCTTGATTCTTGTTCTATCTTAGTTACTTTTGATTTCATGATTCTTGAGATTTCATTGATATGAGCATTTTGATATGATATGAGTCTTGATCACCTTAACCCATGAGGTTTGAGCTGTTGATGCCCGTTTCAATCTTGAACGGATGACATTTTTCTTGATGTGAGTTCCACACATGTGCAATATACTCTAGAACTTGGCTTTAGTCTTATTTGAGGCTACATTAGATAATGATTTCACTTGAGATGATATGAGGCATTTTCTTTGATCTATATTGCCCCACTTAGCCCTATGAGACTACCATTGATATTGATATCCTTTGTTACCAATTTTGTGCTTATAATCCTTTCATTTGGCTAACCACACTTTAAACCATTTTCCTTCCTTTTTGGAAATCTCTTGTCCTTATGATTAGTAGAGTGAAAAGAAGGAAGGAAAATTGGTGATATGATGAAGAAAATGGTGGCCAATGTGGAAAGAAATTCAAGTTTTCATGGATGGATTTGAAAAGAAGGTTCAAAAGGCAAGTGCTAGCAAGAAATTAAAAAAAGGTTGACTTTTCATGAAAATTTGGTCAAGTTTGACTCAAGTGTTGTGAGTATGTTCACAACTTTGCAAAAAATGGGAAGAATTATCTTTGAAAATGTGATTTTGAAAGAGCATGAAGATTAGATTGCTATTTTCATGAAGACATGATTTACATAATGATTCCTTTTATGCTTTACTAATCATACTAAGTCACTTTTATCCATATTTTCCTTCCCTACCAAAGAGCCAACACTACAACCTTTAAAAGTCCTCATTGATGTGTGATTGAATTGTCATTCCAAGTGGTGGAGAATGTAGACTTGAGTCAAGCCTATGGTAGTATTTGTATCATTGTGTGATGAATGAGAGAGCTTAAACACTTGAGTGTTGAGTGAAACACCTATCTTGAGAGGATCATGACTCATTGACTTGATTTTGCGCTCATTGATTTGATTTTGATAGTTGATTGAATGATATTGTATTTTAGATTGCTAGATATTGAGTGATGATTCTATGGCATTGATCTTGTGCTTGGTGCTTCATACATACAATTATTCCCCTATCTTATCGCTTCGTTGCTCGAGGCCGAGCAACAATCTAGTTTGGGGATGTGATTAGGGTCTTAATTGCATGTTTTTGCATCCATTTCTACATGGCTTTGATGTGTTTATGTTCATATTTGACCCTAAAATGCTATACTTTGTGCATTTAACCCTTTTTGGCTAGAAAGTTGTGTTTTTTAGTGAAAACGAGCAAAAATCGGCAAGAGATGTGCAAGTTCATAAAAGTCCAGAAATTGTGAGTTGATCCAATGGAGGCAAATGATATACCATGTCGAAGATTTCGAAGAGAGGGTCGCAACGGAAAAGGAATCGAGTCAATCGGAGCTCTAGAACTCAAGATATGAAGAAAACGAGGAAGTCGAGGATCGATCGGACAAGTTGAGGCCGAGCTGGAGCGCAGCCAGGCCACACTCGTGTGACCATGAGCCTGCACTCTTGCGACACATCTCTGGTCGGGCGAGGTTGAGTCACACGACTAATCACACGAGCTGGACTCGTGCGATGAGGCTCTGGTTCGGGCGATGAAGGCTCGCACGAGTGATCACACGAGCCAAACTCGTGCGACCACTATGGTCCACTCGTGTGATGCCCAGGACTTCACATTTTCGAAGGGCTGTTTCGTCTTTTCGCGCGTTTAATGAAGGGCATTTTTGACCAAGCATTGTGGGCACTATAAATACTCCAAGGATCAGCATCCAAGTGACATTAGTTTATAATCATAGTTAAATTCTTAGATTAGAGAGAGAGAGTGGTAGTTACTTGTGGGTTTCTTAAGATTTCTTCTCACAAATTCTTAGATAACTTTTGATCTACCGCTTTGATCGTTGATCCGTTAATTCCTGCATTCTCCTCTGGTCTAAGGCTACATTCTCACCGATTGAATTTCAATTTCCATTGTCGGATTGCTAGTTAGCATTTTAGAGGTAAATTGTATCTTTTCAATTTTCATTGTAATAGGTAAATCTCTTTACATTTCTTTCTTAATGATGATTGTTCCTAGCTTAATTATTCTAATGTTTACTCAATTAGCCATGAGCTAATTCCTTTAAGTGTTAGTGTATGATTCCTATGGAGTAGTGTAGTGATATGTTGATCTTTTGAATGATTTGAGTTGTTGTATGATCAATTCTCTACATTGATGGATTGAATGAATGCTTACATGTGTAGATGATAATAGGGCCATTAGGGAGTTAGTCTCTTGCGAAAGTAGAGCTATTTTCCTAAACTTTCTTGTATTAAGGCCAATGCATATCAAGTGTTTGATAAAATTCCTACGATAGTGAGAATTATCTCTAGTGAATTGGATGAACAATTAGAGGCTTTGATATGTTATTAGGGAAACCTTTTGCATGTTGGAGTGGCTTGCCCATTGATTATACACAATCTCATTGCATGATAAAGTGATACTTCACTCATGAAACATAGGATAGTACACTAGCACATATCTCTCACATTTGCTCACTTTGCAACCCAAGGTGATAGGTAGTTTACTTCTTTGACGCATTAGTAGGCGATAGAAACCTTTCCCTTTAATTGCTTTGTTAGCTAGCCAATTGAAACAACAAATTTTCCTTACAAGTCCCTGTCTCCTTTGGGTTCGATATATATTAAAACTTGGTCAAGCTTACCACGCTAATAGCGAACACGTACACTTGCGTGAGGACTCATTTACACCGAACACCACTTATAAATTGTCAGTGGACTAGAAGGTCACCTGAAAAGTAGCCTGTGGATTTGATCAGTTTAAGTTGTGCAGCGGATTATTTATAAAACACTGAAGTAATTTAACTCACACAAGAGCACAAGAGACACAGGGATTTATAGTGGTTCAGAGTTAAATCCTCCTACATCCATTTTTCCTGATTTAACAGGAGAATTCCTTAACCACCGGAATTTCTTGTTTTAGAGTGCCAAGGTGCACTGATCAAGAACAGCTCCTCTTGATCTCTAGGATTGTCACTGAGTCCTAGTCCTCTCAGATTTCAGACTGAGACACTCCTCAGCTTACTTTCTTACCACTCACAACCTTGAACTTATCTTGGTTTAAGGGTTTGAGTTTTCCAACTAAGGTTGAGATAACTCTTTTACAATTATGGACAGTATCTAGATTGGGTTATCTCAGTAGGCTTCTAAGATATTACAGTGTAAGCCTAAATACAAGAATAAGTTCTAAGCAATGTAAGAACTTGGGAAACTGGAGTGATTTCGAGTGCTTGAGTGTATGAGCTTTTCAGATTATCAGTTGAGCTTGTTAGTTTCCCGTACTTGGTTCTTTCTTCAACTCTTGTATTTATAGACTTAAATTTGAAAGACTATCCGTTGGAGAGATAGTTTCAAATTTAAGCTATATTGGTGTACCAACGTTCTTCAAGATTTCCCTCAGATTTTGGATTGTCAAATCTGTGAAAATGTAGCAGTCCAACGTTCTAAAGATCTTCTTCAGATTTTGGATAGTCAACTCTCAAGCATTAATGGTTGATTGCTCATTAAATGCCTGCTTAGAGTTAACGCAACCGCCTTTGAAAACTGTGCAATCCTAGGTTATTGGTTGCTTCTGAACTTGGTACTGACAGGTCAATTTCTGTGTCAGATCCGTACATAGGTGGCAGCTTCTCATTGGTTTGTTTTAATTGTTCCTTAGTCCAGTCCTAACGGTTGCATTGAAGTCCTCTGCCTTTTCATCAGGTGACTTGGAACATTCTGTTTGTTGCATTTAACACTTCATTTATGTGTTGGCTGCTTCCTTATTAAATGCTGAAGTCATTTAATATAGCAAGTTACTTGTCTTCAGGGGAGTCCTTTCAGGCTGCTTGGACTTAGTCTTCTGGGGTGCACTCTTCAAATGGTGGGTGTATCTCCTAATCCTACATCAGGCTAGTCTAAGATACATTAGGCCAGTTTCTATACATCAGACTAGTTTCCAACAAAGTTTCCTGTCAGTTTACAAACTTATATTCTAAGTTTTTATCATATCCTCTTAACACTTTGGGCTAGATTTCTAAGTCTTTTATAGATACATTAATACATCAGTGGAGTCTTTGGGATTTTATCAAAACATTTCACAAGTCATTTCCCAACAATTTTGCCCTTTCTGATAAGAACAAAGACTAATCCTGACTAGTTTATATCAGAAGACTTTTACTTGTCAAAAATTTAATTTTCAGAAGCTCCCCGTGAAAAGGTACCTGCAGGTTAGTTAAGCAATTCATAGTAAAGTGCATAGGCCTAGCATATAATTAGATATTATCTTGGGCTAAAAAAGATAGAAGTTTCATTGATCTGAGAGTTAATTACAGTGTATAAAGTTCTGCTGTAATCACTTAAACTATCCTGCCCAAACAAAATAATAGAAACTATTTAAAGAACCCATCTTCCCTTGCATCCTTCATCAGTCCTCCTTTCCTCACAAGCTTCCAAATGCTGGCTCTACTCCATACTGAGCAAACACTCTCTTCTTCAGCTCCATCATCCTCTCCATCACATCCTTGCAATGTCCCCTCAATCCAAGTTGATCACAAACCACCAGCCATTCATTCAGGATGTCCTGCATCCTTACTTCTCCACTGGCATCCATTGGGGGTATGAAGAGGATGGGACCAGGGGCTTTAAAAGGGTCTCCTTCACTGTGCTCTTCCTAAGAGTTCAGGATCCTGGGATACAGGGCAGGCCAGTTCTCCACCATCTTCTGATGAAATACTTCATCAGCCTCCACCACAGCAAACTCTCCTATCATATAGAAGGAGTACACAAACTCCCTCTTGGCTTCCTCCTAGGAGTCATTAATCTCCTTAGAAACCCAATGATCTGTGTGAGGGAACCTTGCAATGGGCTCACTAGCCTGAGCCTGGCTTCTTCTTGCTTTCATCCTCCAGTAGGAGTTCCTGGGCTTTCTTGGTGGTGGGGGCTTCATCAGTTGGCTACTTTCCATCTGTCGCCTCTTCTCTTCAGCTTTCTCCAAGTTGTGTTCATCAAGAGACTTCCTTGACCTTACTGCCTGGGCTAGGGGACTGAGTGTTAGTGGGTAAGGTTGCTAGGTTTTTGGATTAGGAGGATATGTGTCTTGTGGAGAATACGAGTAATGGTTGTATCCGTCCATCTCAATTGAGCTCACTCCTACAAAAACAAGCAAATATCAACACTCACCAAGAATGATTAAAGAAAAACAAATAAACAAAGGAAAAATTGTAAACATAAATACAAGCCTAACAAAGTGATCGTTTCACCGACAATGGCTCCAAAAACTTGTTTGCCAATATTGTGTCTCACGCAAGTGTACGTGGTAGTAGTAGACGCGGCAAGTTAACCAAGTTAAAATATCGAACACAGGGAAACGATGCGATATCAAGCAAGCATTGAATGTCTACAAAGGCTAATAGCTAGGAAAGCAAGAAAAGGATCATGGTTTCTATCTACTAAATCAACAAGAAATAGTAAAACCTAACTATCACCTCTAGGAATTCAGCAAGTGTGGAGTGTGTGTGAATGGAAGTACTCCTACTATGGTTCACCTAGTGTCCTATCCATCCTAGCATGCAAAAATTCTCTTGGTGTCTTAATCAAGCCATGACTCTAACAAGCGTCTAGATCTCTCTAACAACACAAGCTAAATGGCTCTATTATGTGTCTAGATCTCTCTAACAACACCTAATACTCTACTTAAGAGATCTAAGCTAATATGCAATTCTCATTGGTCATACAAGTCATATATCAAACACTTGGCATGCATAAAATTCTTAAAAGAGATTCAATGAATAGCTCAATTCTCATATTATTGCTAACTCATATAGGCTCATACATTCCAATTAAACATCCTAAGCATTCATTTAAATCATCAATTAAGAGAACTAATCCATCAAGATTACTAATTCATGCATAGGATTAACTTGAGACTAAATTCACCATAGTATTCATACAACCATGCAACAAGGAATTAGCCCATGCCTAATTGAAAATAGAAATCAACAATTAACAATTTAATCATCATTACTAAATACTAAAACAATAGAATTCAAGAGAACTTACCAAATGTAGAAGGAATTGAAATACAATCATCAAACCTTGAAATGCTATCATCTAATCCGGAATGCGAAATACAAAATCGAACCGTAGGAATGTAGCTAATAACATGACTAAGCTAATGGAACAAACGGATTAAAGATCCAATGGATGGATCAAAAGTTATTGTAGAAAGAAGTATGGAATCTAACTAAGAACCCACTAAGTAACTACCTAATTTTCTCTCTAAACTAATCAAAGAAATTGGAATAATGAAATTTTTTAATGAAAGATGGCTTTGAGAATCTGATCCTTGAGTATTTATAGTATCCATAATGATTAGACCAATGTGCCCTTCATTAATTGCGCGAAAGAACGAAAATGCCCTCGAAATTATGCAGAACCGGACCTGCGCTCGGACATAGGCATGGGTGCACTTGGATGGACATTGTCGAGCGGCCTCCTCCTTGTGCTCAAGCGCACCGTGTCCAACTTGTACAGGTGAATTCTGCTCGGTCGTAGAAGGGGTTTGGCTCAGACGTGGCTTGGATCGCGCTCGATCACAGGCTAACCTCGACATTCGATTTTCGACTTTTGCGTTTTCGATCCCACGACTCGTCCGATCTTGCTAGGGTCTCCAATTGAGTATTATAAATATCTCCATGAGCTCGGATCCCATCCTTTGACCATCTATAGTCGGGAATTCTTCAGTTTTGCTCGTTTTCACCTATAAAGTACACTTTCTTGCCAACAAAGGATCAATAGCACAATGTATAGCATTTTAGGGTCAAATATGAACATAAACTCATCAAAACCATATAGAAATGGATGCAAAATGATGCAATTATGACCCTAATCATGCTATCTTGTTAAAAAGCTTGGCAAATTGTCAATAATGGAACTGGAATACATCATTTTTGAAAAAAATGCAGAACCTTTACAATCAAAACAAACACTAATCCTAAATTAAGATTACTGTTTAGCATCTGTACCCCAACAACGATGTCAACTGTTTCTCTAAACATTAAAGAATCCAGGACGTTTATACGTTGTAAAAGTAACTGGAGAATTGATTTGCTTACCAGAGAAGATGATCGGCTCTCGAATCTCTCTAGCCAGCTAAACATATCTCAAGTGAGATTTACTCAATTTCCCCTCCCTATGCAGATGTTTAGTGTGTAGAGTGTCTGTCAAATCAATATACAGTAGGCCAGCTCGTTATAATCCAAAAAGTATATCTCTTATGTCAGAGGAATAGTGATCTGTCTTATCAGATACGATGGACACTTTAAGATTGAATAGTTCCGTTTTGCACCCCGTTTAAATTATTAAAGTTACAATAACTTGTATGTATTTTGTGTCTATGGGGGCACTGGGTTGTTATCGCCCCTATTCCCAAAGCATGTGTCAAAATTGACGATATTTGGCAAACGTTGAACTTAAATTAATAGTCACATGACTAAATAAAAAAAACTAATATTTTTTGGGATCATTTACAAAAGAATTAAAAGTTAAAAGAATTTAAAATCTAGATTCCAATTAAATACTTCTCCATTTTCATCAATTGGATCCTAACAAAATTGGTCGAAGAAAGGTCACAAATTATGGATTTTTACTAAAACAGTTTCAAAAAGAAATATCATTATACCTTTAGTGCCGAATCACAAATTCAAGAAAAGAGCTAAACAAAAGTCAATAGTTGTCAACTTGGCAAAAGAGTGGAGCTACCTAATACTATAACACTTTCAATTAATCAAACATATTTCGTTGGATGCTTACAAGAGAAGAAGAAATTTCTCCAAAAAAATAAAAAGTTATATTAAAACTAGACATCTGTGCACGCATCAATTGTTCACATTTTCAATCCGCCGTCGGAGACGAACAAAATCGTCGATGGAGCATGGAAGCATTAAGGGACCCGAGGATTGATAGTTGTATATTTCTGAAGCTTCATCAAGGAGCTTCGTAAAGAGATGATCGTATAGATATGAAATCGGGATAGAAAATGTTTGAATTTGATCATCATTTGCATTTGGCAATCCTACTTTCACTCTCACACACCCTTTCTTCACCTTCATTTTCTTTTCTCCTTGCTTCCAAATCATTGTTGCTGACAATTATGTTTCTTAATTAGATTTGAATTTCTCTGGGGTATTTGATCTGTGTGTAGTGGAGAAGTTATATATATTTATAGTGTTAGAGCTTCTTGCTAATTAGTTGATAGCCTTTTTTTTCTTTATTTATTGTAATAATCAGCTTAGTTGCTAGACATAAATTGTAGAGCATCTACTAAGTGTAAGGACACCTATGCATCCAATCAAGAATTAATTGTCATTTAAAATAATAGCTATGAATCTTCCTTTAATTAATGACAACAATTCTTATAGTTAATTGATTATCAAATTATTGGCTAGCTAGCTAGATTCCACAAATATCCCTTTTTTTTTTCCTTTTTCTGTCAACACCCACTTAGACTTCAATTTCGAAGTAATGACAAATGAGGACACAGTTTCTTAATTTTTTTTTAATGCTAATATTTTTAAACAAGAGAGAGCACAAGAAATGCTCAACCTCAAAATAGAAAAGTTACAGCAGCAGCTAATTCCAAATCAGACAAAAGACACAGTACACAACAAATTAAATAGAACACCCTTCCAAAGTAGAACAAGCTACCATCTAATACAGATTATTGGTTCTCAACAAGTTACTAAGAGTGCTATCAACAATTAAAAAGAAAAAATATCACATCTATCTAAAATTAAAATTCTGACTTTATAAAACGGTGTGAAATCAATTTATTGATTTAATTTTCCTAATATTTTGTTTCAATTAAAAAGTTGGAACTTATATAAATGTATGAAATCAATTTAATTATTTAATTTTACTAACACTATAATTTAATGTGGGCGAAATTACTTCTAATGAGAATCGAATCCAAGACTACTCACAAGCTTAAACACTATGATACCATTAAAGAATTTCAATCGAGATTCTGAATTAATAATTAATTTCCCAAACACATGCGGTTTAACAAGGGCATGATCTTGTTTCTTGACTATTCAATAGCTATACTTGATTATAATTACATGACAAGAATTCTAATCAATAACAAGAATAATAATATATTTTATAAACCAAGTAAATCATTTTAATTAATTTTCGTTTTCTTGTTGTCTCGATCACTTTTAGGCTTTCAATTTTGTCGTCTATGTTATATAAGCAAGATAAAAATTTATTTTCACGCTGTAAACATATCATATATATAAAAATTCATGGATCCTTGATCGGGTCGGGTCGGATTTGAGCATTTTTTTCAAAAATTCTCACAAGCTGGAATTTAAAATTTTCGCTCCCAAGAATGTTACAATTGTGCAAATGTGTGTTATTTAAAAATGTGTATTACAATCAAAGTAGATGTTATTTTTTAAAACATATATCAGTTCTTTTTGTAGAAATATCATTTTCCATACAATTTAAGAGCAAAATGTGTGTTATTATAAGAAAAAAATATTACTTTTTCATAAATATATATTTGTTTTTATCAATATAATTATTTAATATTATAATAACACATATGAAATACTAAAAAAATGTATTATTACATGAATCAATATATCTAGGTTTTTAGGTGATGATGGTTAAATTAAAATATATATATATATTTGTTCTTAGAAGAAATATATTTTATCCTATAGTAACACATGTTTGCTCATAAAGTAACACAAATTGGGGAGCAAATATGTGTTATTATTAGAGCAAATGTGTGTTACAATATTGTGAAATATTGTTATTTTTGCATTAATTCATTTATTTTTATTGAATAAATAGTGAATATAAGAGCAAAATTTGTGTTAATATAAGAAAATTATTGATTTTTCATAGATATTTATTTATTTGTATAGAAATAATTATTTTTTATATAATCACATATAAAATAGTAAAAAAATGTTTTAATATTGAATCAATATAATTAGATTTAAAGTGATAATGATTAAATTAAAAAACATATATTCATTCTTACAAAAGTACATTTTCACTTACGATAACACGTATTTGCCCATATTGTAGCACAAATTGGGGAGCAAATGTGTATTACTATTAAAGAAAATGTGTTTATTACAATCTTATGAAATAATTTTCTTCTCATATATATTTACTTATTTTTATATAATAAATAATTTTTTATATAATATAAGAGAAAAATATGTATTATTATAGGTAAATATATTGTTTTTCATAAATATTTATGAAAAAATAATATTTTTTCTTATAGTAACACACACTTTTCTATTAGATTGTATGAAAAAAATGTTTTTTCTTTAAAAACAAATGAACATATGTCAAAAAAAAATTTAATCTAATTGTAGCACACATTTTGTGTAATGGTAACATATGTTTGCCCAAATTATAATATATATAAGAGCGAAAAAATCAGGAATTACAACTGCAAAAATTTTGAAAAAAATAAAAAATTCAAATCCGACCCGATTAAGAACCCACAAACTTTTAATATAACATGTTTTATACCGTGAAATGATTTATACGAGTGTGCCCTTTGAGCCACGTTAATTAGTTGTTCATGCAAAATGAAATCAGAAAGCTTCGTATCTGTTATGAAAACGGGCGTATGACCTCAAGATAAACAAAGTTAAGTCAAAGTATATGTTATTAATTCAAACAAAGTTAAAGGAATCGACCATAGAATTAATTAATTAATTGGTAATAACTTTAGGGGAGATGCCCGCAACTTTGCGTGAAAGATATCCTCTGCTTTTAACAAGCGTGTTAGTTATGAGAAATTCACTCAAATATTAATTCTAAAATAAAAACAAACGATTCCTGTGGAAGATATAAAACAAGAATTAAACTAGAGAACAATGAAGTAAATCAATACACAAGAAATTTACGTGATTCGGTTGTGAAACCTGCATCTGCGGGATTAAGACACTCCAACTTAACTATGATAAACAAAATAAATTTTACAGAAAATGAAGGATATGCAAATTAACCATGTAAAATGGGTACTTGAGGTGTTGGTCGGAGGGTGAAAAGTTTTTCATTTATATTTGGGGAAAGACAAAAACTTGTATACACCCGGGTTCACGGTGAACTCGGGTTTTCAATTATCACTGTCATGCGTATACGCTATCACTGTTATGTATATTTACTATCACTGTTATGCATATACATTATTACTGTTGAAAAATCAAGTATATTTTTATAACAGTGATAGTATATATGAATAACAGTAATAGTGATTACACATGACGGTGATACGAGTTCATGTGAACTCGAGTTCACAAGAGACCTACACTTGGGGAAAATAGGCAAAAATATTTTATATACTAACCATAGTACAATAATATTTAGTGGTTTTTGGCCATAACTAAATATTTCATTATAAAGACACATGAGCCGTTATTCAAATTCTATCAATTTTATGGAAAAGACATGTCATGCTGCAGAGGTCACGGAGAGTTCCATTACAAGAGAAGAAGAAACAAGCCCTCCTTGAGAGAGAGGTCACGGAGAGTTTCATTTATTTAATTTATTAATTCTATCAATTAATACATTAAAATTGAGGAAATATTATTAATGGTATACTTATTAATTAAATTTGTATATGTATTTGCACAAATTTGGAATGATATTCGTAATTTTGGATAATAATTTAAACAAATTTGATGAATTAAAGGAAGAAATAATTTAATGATAATTGATACCAATTCAATTAGGATAATTCCAATATGCCAAACACTTATATACAAATTTCTACGGACCTAAGATCCGTAGAAATATTCATTTTTGAAAATTCGCGGGTCTAAATCGGGTTGGGTCGAATTTGAGTATTTTTTTTCAAAATTCGCTTAGCTTGTGATTTTCGCTCCCAGGTATGTTACAATTGGGGCAAATGCATGTTACTTTAAAGCAAAACGTGTGTTACAATCAGATTAAATGTTGTTTTCTACACATATTCATTTATTTTTGTAGAAGTAAATATTTTTCATGCAATGTAACACATGTATATGTTACATTGTATGTGTAATACATATTTATTCTTAATAAAAATATATTTTATCATATAGTAACACATATATGCTCATATAATAACACAAATTGAGGAACAACTATGTGTTACAATTAGAGTAAATATGTATTACTGCAAATTTATGTTACACTTGGAGTAAATTTGTGTTACTGCAAATGTGTGTTACATCTAGAGTAA
>JAPKLY010000368.1:409098-464414 GCA_026898435.1 Prunella vulgaris | reverse complement strand
TAGCTCAACGTGCAAAAGCCCCAAATGCATTGCGGGGCAGATTCTTCGCCCCGATCCAAACGGGATCGCCCCAAAATCTTTCCCTTTAATGTCCATATTATTATTCAAGAATCTCTCGAGCAAGAACTCATCTGGATTTTTCCAGTACTCGGGATCTCTTGCAACCGCCCACGCGTTAACATAAACCACTGTCTTGGGTTGGATTTGGTAGCCTTCTAAAATGGATGTTTCCATTGTCTCTCTAGGGACCATAATTGGAACTGAAGGGTATAATTGGAAGATCTCACATATGGTTGCTTTTAGGTAGGGTAGTTTGGGCAAATCATCTTCATCTACTTTACCCTTTTCACCAATAAAATTTCTGATTTCTGATTGTAATTTTTCCATCACTTTTGGTGCTTTCATAAGGATTGTCATGATCCAAACAATTGAGGCCGCAGTTGTGTCCGTTCCAGCTGTGAATATGTCCTACAATGAATTAAAAAGAAAATTAACGAGGAGTCACATATGCAATTGGTGCACAGTGCATTTATCCAACAGTTAATTAAATTTGTTTAACTGAAAAATGTGAGTTGATTATACTGAAAAAAGTGTGGGTCGATATACTAAAAGTTATTGATTAATTATCGACTAATTAATATGAGGACAGAAAAATACTGCACCCTTCTTTTACCCAAAATATGTTTCGCTTGCCTGACTTCTTTTTCTATACCAAAAAGTATGCTTATTTTCTTTATAGTGATAAATACTTTATTACCATGTCTCAATCATCACTTAATTTCATACATATCATTATCTTTACATTAAAAAATAATTACTTTATTATTATGGCCCCATATAAAACTTCAAAATATTTATACTTCATTTATATATTTTTATATTAATTAATTAATTTTTGCACAATCATTTCAATATTCATTTTATGAATGACAAAGTAGATGTTTTCACATAACAATGTTAATTGTTTCAATTGAAACAATATATATATATATATATATAATGCCAAAAATTAGTAATGAAAAAAAAAAAAAACTTCAAATATCATCTGATCTGAGAGTTCTTGCAACAGTTTGATCAATCTTTAGTGACGAAAAAAAAAATCAATATTAATTTTTTTTATCATAACTAAAATGCAAAAGATTACTATTTAACAAGAAAGTTCACACACATGCCCATCACATCACAATCAATATTCATGCCCCTACCAACTTTTATACGTAAAGTCAACATCTTATCACTACATTTTGTGTGGTTGCAACATAAAGTCATAATTAGAGTTGTAAATTAATTAAAATACTTACAATTCGATAAAGACATATAAAATATTTCTATTCAAAATTTTATATTCATATTTAAAATTTAATAATTTGAATTCAATTATGAATTAATATTATAATCTGTTATATAATATCATGACGATCGAGAAATAAAATTTTTATTATGTTTGTCTCGGAATATTGTATTGTACATGTAGAGTGTCCATAAATTGTTTGTATTATAGTTAGCTAATTAATATTCAACAAATTAGGAGAACATATTGTAGAAAATTAGCTAGAGACGTATATGATCCCAAATTTTAACGAAACAAACATACTCGAAAAGCCCTAGTGTTTAATGACACTACGTACTTGTAAAAATAAAAAATTAGTTGATTCTTCTAAATACATATTAAATTAATATTTTCTACAAATGTATCCTAATATAATGATCATCCTATATAATTACAAAAAAATAATGATTAAGGCTATAATATATACTCCCTCCGTCCCAGGACCAATTTGCACATTTTTTATTTTGGGTTGTCCCAAACCAATTTGCACACTACTTAAAAGGAAAATATCGATTTGCGTGAACACTCACAAAACTTTCCACTCATTTACCCATACACAACTATTTTATTTAAAAAATACATTTTCCTTAAACCGTGTGTCATCCCAGGGGTGCAAATACCCCCGGGACGGAGGGAGTATAATTTTCCCCTTTCATGCTCAAAAGTCAACCTTCTAAGAATGTAATATTCAAACTAGTGAGACAAACAATTTTCCAACTTTTGTGTATCACATATTATAAATTTATTTATTTTAATTGAAAACTTAGATATTCTTCAGTTAATGACGAAATTATGTCTCTATTAAGTAGATAGGCTTAATTCAGACAAATCTCGATAATTTTTTTTTTTGTGATTTTGTATACAAAAAAAAAAAGTAGAAATGAATGTATAAAAAACAATCGAAGTCTATCTTCATAGAATGCTGATCCATTATCAGAAAATTGTTATTATAGTTTTTCTTCTAAATGAAGTATATAAAACAATCTTTAATTGAATTACGTCTTTAAAAGATCAATTTTTTATAGAGTAGAGTACCATGTTAGACAAATCAGGTATTATATTAAAAAGAGAAAAGAGAAATAGAGTTATAGGAGGAAATAGAGTACCATGTTAGAGAAATTAAATAAAAGAATTGATTTTACCTTTTTTTTTACAAGTTCAAAATTTTAAATAAAACGGAATATTTTTTTGGTATCAGAATTTAAGTTTGCCAAATATCCTAAACTTTATTTCCGTTATGATAGCAATTATACCCATATTAATTGTCCATTTATTAATTCCTTTTTTTAAAAAATTATACTTTTAGATGTGACGAAATTCTTTTCAGAAATAAACCAAATTGATAACTAAGATAAAGAAGGCAAGAATAGTACCATTAACAACGCCTTTATGTGATCCCAAGTGAAGTCAATGGAAGACGACTTCTCTTCTTTGAGCTTGATCAAAACATCAAGAACATCATCTTCTTCCTCAGCCTCCTTCCCTCTTCTCGGGTCGATATGCTCGTCGATTAGCTCTTGGTAGAACGAATCCAGCTTCTTGCAAGTCCTTTCAACCCTATTTATCGATCCATTGAGCTTATCCACCCAACTAAACATAGGAATATAATCCGACATATAAAATGCAGCCACAATTGCTTGAACATCACATAGAATATCATCGAACCGTCTACTTTCCGATCCTCTCTCATCATATCTCTTGCCAAACGCTATCCTACATATCAAAGTGCTTGCAAGAGCCATGGCTACTTCACTCAAGTTTACAGCTTGATTAGAGGAAGAAAAGCCCGATATCTTCGCGATCAAACGAGAGATCTCGTCCTCGCGAATGGGACGAAAAGATTGGATCTTTTTGATGCTAAAGAGATGGGAAGAAATGATTCTTCTTACCTCCCTCCAGTAAGAGTTGTATGGTGAAAAGGTCACGTCCTTGCCGTTGTATGCTAGTTTTTGTTGCCCTAGCAAGTTTGGCCTACTACAAAAGGCCAAATCTTGAGTTTTCATCACTTCTTTTGCCAACTTTGAAGAAGAGATTATGACTAAAGGTGTGAACCCTAACTTCATGTGGATTATGGGACCATATTTCTTGGAGAGTTGCCATAGGTAAAGATGTGGGCTCTTTGCGGTGGCTAATTGGTGGAGGTTTCCGATCAGCGGCAGCGCCGGAGGGCCCGGTGGAACTAGGGTTTTTTCGGGCTTTTTGTGGTTTTTGAGGAAGTGTATAAAAATTATTGGAAGAAGAAGTAAGAATATAAGTATCATCGTTGATGAAGGTCGAAGAAGTGGGCTGAGTATTTTAAGATTGGAAATAAATTGTTAAGTGAAATTTGAAAATTTTGTTTCTTCCTTTCTCAAGATTAATTTATGATTGGTGCACATTTTGATTTTGATTGGACTAATATCAGAAAATTATGGTTGGACTACAGCCTTCAAAACAAGATAGGCTCTTTACCTTTAGGTAGGTTGGGCCGACTAATTGGAGGTCCATTTAGAGATGGGCCCAAATGGTCAGTCTGATTAAAATACATGTACTTGCAAATTTAATACTTCCTCCTCCCAATTTTTTTTTATGTCCCATAAGAACTTGCAGCCAAAAAAAAAAATATTTCATAGACTTCACTCTCACAATATTTAAATATTTATACAAAATATCATTATTTTTTCACTTTTTGGGCCCACATTACACTCAATCTAACTAACTTTTTTACTTTTTAGTTCTTACATAAAATTTTACCAAATTACCCCTTAAATCATTACTTTTTTTACCTCATTCCATCGGGAGAAACTGCACAAGCCATGAATAATAGTATTATATCATGTGATAACATTGGGATGAAAATGTTTTTCGGGCATTTCAGATAGGTGGTGCAGAGCATCATCAACCCTTCCATCTTTGCATAGGCCGTCAATGATCGAGCAATATGTGACAACATTGGGTCGAATGCCCTTGTCCGGCATTTGCTGCAGGAGGTGCAGAGCATCATCCACCATTCCATCCTTGCAAAATCCATCAATTACAGTGTTATACGCTGTAACAACAGGTTTGTAACTGCTCTTTTCAAATGCCCTAAGCAAATTAAGGGCTACAAGAGTTTGTCCACATTTACATAAACCATTAAGCATAATGAGGATCGTAACATCATTTGGGTGACAGAGTTTGAAAATCAAAACCGTATTGAACAATGCTTCAGCCTTTACGACTTTACCCACTAAAAAGAGCCCTTGCAAGATAGTGTTGAAAGTTGCGACATCTGGTTTGCAGTCCTCCTTTTTAACAAGAAATTATACTCATTTTTAACAAGAAAAGTGATACTCATCACTTTTTAGTTAATTTTTTTCATTTTTAAAATATTGTAATTTTTTATTATATAAGAAATGATATATTTTGAAATTGTAAAGTGACACATGATTTCTTGTACATAATGTATGCACAAATACAACATCCACAATTTTTTTAATTCTATTTCTTCCAATGTCAATAAATTTGCTGCAAGTGCGTATGAATGTGATAATTTTTTTAATTCTATTTCTTCAAATATCAATAAATTTGTCACACATAGCTCACGCGCGGATGGAAATTGTGTTTTGGTTCAAATAGTGGAAGACGATGATGTAATTTGAATGGTACATTTTGGATGTTAAGTTTTGAATTTTTTAATCTATTTATTTAAGTGAGGTGTCATATAGTTTAATTGATTAGGTAGTGTGAGGATTTAACTTTATCACAAGTTTTTACGTTTGATACGAGTTTAAGATAGAAATGGTAATGCGTGTATTTATTTTAAAAGATAAAGTTATTTAATCATCCATAATATGTATTATTTTGAAGGGGTAAATTTTATAATTTAAAGCAAACACACTCTTAAAGGATACTATTACTATGAGGTACACTTTTATTTACCTTATTTTTATTCTCATTCCTGCATAATAAATAGAGAAAAAAAAAAAGGAGGGACACTCTTTTTTTTTTACATTATAAAGAGGGGCAAGTGTCTAAAATTTTTAAAAATTACACATTTTCCCCTCTTTGTAATAAAACTCAAAACTTGTATCTCTTTGTAACTGTCCCTGATAAATAATACTCCATCCGTCCAAAAATAACTTTCACACTTTTCTTATTTGGATGTATCAACTCATCTTTTACACACCTAAAAAGGAAACTTTTTACACTCACAAAAGTCAATAAAGTATACTTTTTCTTATTTTATTATTTAACTTTACACTCACATACTTAATTTTTCTTGATTCGCGTGCCAAGGACTACTATGAATGTAGTACTGGGATAGAGGGAGTACCAAAATTATTAATGGGAATGAGTCATCATTCATTCTTATTCCCCACTCTTATTATCCCAATCAAACAGACCCTTAGTTTAGTTTTATTCTAGCTTATTGATGTATTTAGTTACAATATTATAAAAAAAATTAGTATTCCCCTCGCTTGCTTGAGATCTCTTTGTAGGATATATTTATAGCCGCAAGTGATTCAAGTGCGTTTGCGGTCGTTTGGAGAAATTGCAGTCAGAGATTCGAAATTTGGTAGGTCAAAAGGGCAAAGTTGACGAAAACGATTTGCCAAATCTTCCCTATCTAAAAGCAGTCATCAATGAGACTTTCCGATTATACCCTCCAACTCCTCTGCTAGTGCCAAGAGAAACTATGGAGAGATGCACTTTAGATGGCTACGAAATCGAACCGAAAACGATGGTTTATGTAAGCGTATGGGCGATCGCAAGACATCCCGAGTACTGGGATAATCCCGACGAATTCCTGCCCGAGAGATTCTTGAACAGCAATATCGACATAAAAGGGCAAGATTTCGGGGTTATTCCATTTGGATCGGGGCGAAGATCTTGCCCCGGAATGTACATGGGACTCACTAACGTCGAGGCTACACTCGCGAATTTGCTCTACTCTTTTGATTGGGAATTGCCTCCGGGGATCAAAGCGGAAGATTTGGATACTAAATGTTTGCCTGGGATTTAAGTGCATAAGAAGACTCCACTTCTTCTTGTACCGAAAAAGTTTCTTGTTGATTAGGTGGGATTTTCTGTGAGCTTGTTTGTTTGATTTTATGTCTGAACGTGGTGTTTTGGTTAATTTGACGATAGAGAAATACTATTTTCATGATATGAATCATTTTGTGATACAAAGTTTTTTTTTATGAGTTTATTTTTCATGTGGGCTTGTTAAAAGTGGTTCATGATACGAACCACTTTGACATAAAACCTACACGATATGCCTTAGTCTTATATGCACCTGCAGGTACATCGTGCAACTCAAGTGTATTTTAAAAAATTACACTATTAATTAAAGAAAAGTTACACGTATTAATACTGAAAAGTGCATTTTTAAAATATAATTTTCATTAACAACATTTGTAACTTTTCAATAGTATTTTATATTACTTTCTAAAAATGCACCTGAATTGCACGATGCACAACTGACTTACTCCTTGGTTATTATAGTTGACAAAAATGATGTTTCACGCTTGGGTGGGTTACGTGAGTCAATAGTTTGTGGTTTTTTTGGGATAAGCATGTAGTTGAGGTCTACGTGGTGATATTTTTGCAAATTTGTGCATTTTTAAAAGGGTTAAAATCAATTTCCCATCTGTATTATATCACTTATTTCAGTTTGTAACCTGTACTAAATTTTTTATCAAATTGCAACCTGTACTAAGAAAAATTTACAAAATGCTACCTAAAGTTAATTTTTGTTCTTTTTTTTTTTTGGCAGTGCTATATTTGTTAAGATTATACTGGTCATTCCACATTATTTATTTACTTAATTTATATTATAATTATTAATAATAAAAAATTGACGTTAAAAAAATCTAATTTCTATAGAACGACGATAACATAATTGGAATTCGATTTTTAACCCCATAGAATAAATAAGATTTTTTTACCGGCATTAATATTATGTGGCAAAAAATAAATATAAATAAATTATTGATATAAATTGACGAATATAACCTTGAAAAATATAGCACTAACAAGAAAAAAGAATAAAACTCAAGTATAGATTGCTATTGATCAATTTTGCATAGTACAGGTTGCAGTTTGATAAAAAAATTAGTACGGGTTGCAAATTGGAATAAGTGATATAGTATATGTGGCAAATTGATATTAACCCTTTTTAAAATATGGCTGAAATACCAAATTTGTACAAATGAAAGGATGGTTTTCAAATTTTAAAAAATTAATAGGATGAAAATGAAAAACAAAAGAATGTTAAATGATAAAACAGTGTAGTTTTCCTTAAACATTATAAAAAATCAAAATAAATAAATTTTTTCACTAATTTATAATTATTGTCAATTTTGTGAACCATTTTGTAATTTTTTCTATGAAATATATTCACGTAATTAATTGTTACTTACCCAAAATATCTCCGCCCCTACTCAATCGATATTTTCATAAAAGAATTTATTTTTTGCAATCATATCCTGCTACACTATTATATTTACATCTCATGATATTATTGTACATATACTTAATTCACATTTATCAATTAAAATTAATATATTTTAGAAGGGTAAATAGCAAGTGACAGTTAAATTTGGGACGAAAGGAGTATATTATTATACATAATTGTAGAAAAATGAATATATACATCTATAAATGATCTAGATCACACATATGCATCTGTAATTTAACTATTTTCGTCATTTTATTAATTTGTAGTCCTTAATAGTTAATTAATTAGGTAGATATTCTTTTGTCATTAAGAACGTGCTTCCTCAAACCAGGGATGTGAATTTCTTGAAGATACTTTCTCCAATCTATGTTTGCTACGTCAATCTCGAAGCTGATCTGCTCCTCTTTCGACATTTCAGACAATAGCTTCTGGGTGTTGCCAAAATTGAACCTGCAATATCACAAAAAATTACATAGTAGAAGAAAATCATGGGGCATAATCGAAATATAAAAGTCAATAGGACCAACACAAAAACGAGATATAGTTATAGGACCAAAATTATATTTTTCCCTAAAATCTATTTATTATTTTATGTTTTTGTTGAATAATGTCGGGAGATATGTTTTTCTTGTTTTGTAACATTACATCTTTTTTGGTCCAATTGACTTTTAAAATTTAGTTTTGCAACTTACATGAAAAAAATCAGAATTTAAAAGGCAAAAGGAGCAAAAGTCAAAAGAAAGTGAGTTATAAGATGACAACAAAATTTAAAATTCAAAAGGGTTGAAATAAAAGTGAAAAAGTTACAATATGAAAATAATCGTTTTTTCTAAAAAAAGTGTTTTATAAAAAATTCCTCTACACAGTTTCTTTAACTACTCCCCCTATCCAATAAATTTATACACTATTTCCTTTTCGTCCGTCCATAAAAAATATGCACT
This sequence comes from Prunella vulgaris, assembly GCA_026898435.1. NCBI lineage: Eukaryota > Viridiplantae > Streptophyta > Magnoliopsida > Lamiales > Lamiaceae > Prunella > Prunella vulgaris. The sequence goes on along the minus strand of JAPKLY010000368.1, from coordinate 455,722 downwards.
TTTCTTTTATGAAAATTATTATCTTAATTATCATTCTCGCAATTAAATATTTTATTAATAAGTAGACTCCATAATATACTCAGGGAGCGCTTGGTATGGAAATCCTTCAATGGTAATGGGAATTGAGATATAATTGTAGAATTATAATAGCTAATGAGAACAAATGAGGTACATAATATTGTTTTTCCTCCTAAATAAGGTAATCAACACCCCCATTTGATTACCCACTATTCACCTTGTAATCATCCTCCTCAATCAATCCCCTATACCACAACCAACATCTTTCTTTTTTGTCCACTTTTTCCAAAATTAGAGCACAACACTATTGATGTAACCACCATAAATACAAGCACACATTCAACATATGTAGGGTAAAAAAGGAAAATGAAATTTCATTCCCATTACCATTGAAGAATTTGAAACAAGCACCCCCTCACAATACCTTTATTTTATCTACTTTTTCTTAAAACCCATGCAAACACAATGATGCACAGATTTAGTGAACGGAGGGAGTATATTTTCAGTAATTATGTCCTTTTTCAACCTAGATTAGTTAAGCATGTAAGTTTATATGTCACGTAAGATAGTCTCATACACAAAACGTAATATGTTGGCAAGTTTTTGTAAAACTTTTAAAATTCAAGTATTAGAAAACCATGCAAAAGTATTATGTCGAATGCATGACAGTCTCACACAAGATTTACTGTACGTAACAATATGTGAGATGAGTGTAATTACCTTGCCTTGAAGAATCCCACGAATTCGTACAACTTGCATAAATTTTCTGCATATATGCTCTGTGCCTTGCTTTGCTTCTCTAGCGTCCTGCTTTTTGCAATGTTCTCAACACGACGAGATATTTCATCCCGTGTATATTTGGAAAAATCATCAAAATTGTCGAAATATTTGATGTGTGCAAGATCAGGGTAGTAGTTAATTTTAGTGAAGCTTTCCCACTCTATTAATGGTTCCGAACAAAAGTAATCATAACTATACTCAAAAAATTCGGAGTATCGTAAAGGGTTCACAACGCTAGATGCCAAATGGTACACAATCAAATCTGATTTTTGCATTGAACCATGCTTCGCAATTGCTGCAATTGTTGTATTCACAACAATATCAAGTGGAATCTGATTATCAATATAGGAAAAGGAATAGGTCAATTAGTTATAAATGCGCTCTACACATAAATGAAAATATATTTGTCCATTAACTTTTATCCAATTTATAAATTCAGTCACAATAACTTTTCAAATTATTTCCATAACTTTGGATTAATTTAAAGATTGGAATTAAAGATTTGTAAGCCTTATAAATTTGCTTCATTTTGAATTTGGTCCTTTAGATTACACATTTTGATTTTGGTCCTTTTAAAAACTTACCGGACCAAAATCAATTTTTTATTTTGGTCCTCTAAGTTTGTAAAATGACCAAAATCAAAATATTTTCAAATCAAATTCAATTTTTTAACAAGTTATAGGAGTAAAAAAACTTTAATCCCTTAAAGATTTGTAAGTTCCATAATTTGTCTTCATTTTGAATTTGACCCACATGAAATATATAATTTAATATTGATCATGTAAGTTTGAAAATATTTTAATTTTGATCCTTTTATAAACTTACAGAACTTGATTTTGGTTCAGTAGGTTTTTAAAAGGACTAATATCAATACATTTTTAAATATACGGGACCAATATCAAAATATTTGATTCATGTGTACCAAATTAAAATTTATGATAAATTGTAGGACTACAAAAACATTAATTCCTATTCAACCCTTAACCTGCACCAATCTGTCAAGGGATGAAAAAATAAAAGAAAAGGTTAAGGCACATAAATCAAACTAAAAAATCATGGCGAGGGAATTTAAAAAATTGAGCAATTTTGAAGGACTTAAAAAGTGGATTGAATTAAGGGAAAAATTGACTCTTTATGAGAAAATTTAATTCTTCATACTTTTTTGGAAATATTACAAAATGGTTCGCAAAATTGACATTAATTACAAATTGGTTCTGTGCAGAAGAAAAAAAGTGCTTCTGTGCAGAACAAAGTGCTTCTGTGCAAATATTGTGAACCAATTTGTAAATATAGAGATTTTTTTGTACCAATATGTAAATCGCCCTACTTTTTTTTTGGAAGAAGATTCATCATACTTACAATATCGGCCGGTGAATCAGGATTGCCGAGAAAAGCAGGAAGCTGGCCTTTGCCATATGATATAATTAGTGGATCAAGCACCCTATTATTTATTGTAATAACATTTACGATTAAGTTACATATTAATTACTTCAAAATTAATAAAAAATTAAATGACTATGTTTATTAATTAATTTTCACCTATTTCCTTTAATCCACCCAGGGAAAGGCTCTTTGTAGCAGCTTTCAATTGCAGATGGCCTAATTATGAGAACTGGCACATCTCCTCTGGTATCATTGATAACCATTTCTGCCATAGCTTTGGTCATGTGATAAGCAGTATACCATCCATTGACACTTGCTCTATAATGTAAATTCAATATTTAATTAGATATATAAGCTAAGCTGCATTTTTTAGGGACAAAGAACGTTGGTTAAACTTATTTTAAACATCTTATAAATTATTTTAAGAGCTTATAAGATGTTAAGTAGCTTATATGTTGCTAAAGTGGTTTCGCTAATATAACTTATTCTTTGAAAATTATCATATTTTGTTAAATTTAATTCTAATATATAATAAATATTTTTTAAAAATTTTGTGTTGAGGTAGAACTGGGGGGTGGGTGGCGGATCCGGGGTGGGGTGGGTGGAGGTGATAAGAAAAATAGGTTGAGATATTCTAATTTATTTTTTCTAGCATATAAGTTAGAGTTTTTATCGTTCCGTAACTTTTTGATAAAATAGATTTAGTTCAAATTAATTTTTTACTAGATATAGTCCCTATTTTTTTTTATATGGTCCAATTTTGATCTCAAATCAATGGTAAAAGCAATAGAATATATTTTTGAAATTTGAAATCGGTGATTTCCAGCAAGAGTGTTAACATGGCGTCCATGTACTTATTATATTTGGTTTTTTCTATTCTTCTAGAATATTTATAAAAACTGAAGTGTAATAAAATTGTACAAAAAAAGGAAAAATCAAATACTCCCTCCGTCCCGGTATAAGTTGCTCGTTGCTTTTGGGCACACGGATTAAGGTAAAAGTGAAAAAATATAAGTGATGTAATAGAAAAAGTGAAAAAGTATAAATAATGTGATGGAGAAAAGTGAAAAAGTAATAGAAATAGTGTAAAAAGTATGAAAAATAATAATAATAAAGAAGTGAATAGTAATTTCCAAAAAAGGTAAAAAGTAAATGAGCAACATATAGTGGGACGGACGAAAATGGCAAAATAAGCAACTTATAGTGGGACGGAGGGAGTATAATTTTCGTACATGGATGCCACATTAGCACTCATACTGAAAACATAAAGATCGATACCTCTCCATGCCAAGCCTTTTCATGTCTCTTGTCACGTCATAGTTTGTTTTAGCTGTGGTTGATGTCAATGCCAGATTTATTTCATCAGCTACATCAAGCTGAGGAAACAAACATTGAGATTTCTCGCAATTCTTTCTTCTTCTATTCTCCCCCAAAATAAATGGTTCTTCTAAGATTATCCCTTCTTTTTTTCCATTGACATATGCTACAAAAGATAATTCATTTATAAAATGTGCGTATGCTTAATTTGTTTTGCGATATATATATATACCTGTCGAAATATGGACGAAGAGCTCAAGGCGCTTGCATGATTTCGAAAACTTCATTAGCCGTTCAGCACCATTGACGTTGGTGTCAAGCAGCAAATCGTACCTGATATATGTATTCCTAGTTTCATAAGGTTATATAGAAAATTATAATTTAGGGAAAATAGTTTTTTACGTCCTTTATGTTTCACCTATTATGGTTTTGGTCCTCTTGACTATTAAAATTTAATTTTAATCCTTTATCTTTTAAAAGTATTGATCTTAGTCCCATATATTTAAGAAAAATGGTTTTCATCCTTTATTTTTAGAAAACTTGGTTTTCGTTCTTCAACGGTGATTTATGCAATTTTTAACAATTTCTAGAAAATGTTCAAAATATTGCACAAAATAGTAAATTTGAGTAGCTTCAAGGGTGATTTATGCAATTTATAACAATATAAAAGAGTGAATAAACTAGCCTCTCATTTAAGGTTGTAATGGCTGCAGATGCTATAATCACATTGACTTCTTCCATAATTGCTTTTGCAGAATCGAAGTCCATTCCCAGGTTAGGCTCACAAATGTTGCCAACAACTGGTATCACCTTTTCCATCATTAAATCTTGGTAGTATTCTCCATGTTTTTCGCGAAGACATCCAAATAAATCTGAGTTTACAAGCTGATCAAGGAAAGCAATTAAATTGTTACAAATAATTTTTTTCTTAATCGGAAAAAAAGAATTTCGTCTATTATACTTTTCGTCCCGTATATTAATTCTACCAAAAGGAAAAGAAGAATAATATTTATACTTTTATTTTTTCGGAGTGAAATTAAACTTACTTCTTTTTCCAAACGCTGCACTGCCGATTCATGATCGTCAGCTTTCACTAGTACGTAGATTTTGCCCACTGGCGTTGATCTTAATATCTTTTCAACAAGACCTTTAAAAAAATCTTTTCAGCAAGAACTACAAGATTTTGTTAATTTTAGGGTATTTCAATTTATAATTTACAAATATTTTATATGCAGAATTTGTTTCTAGGACACTATCTTATAGGTATTTGTAAAATTAAGATATTATCCTTTTGAACTTGCAAAATAAGGACATTATCTTTTGAAACTTATAAAATTAGGATACTATTGCAAAACTGGAACAATATCTTTTATTTTGGCAAATTTAGGCAGAATTTTTAAAATTTTGGATCAAATAAAGCCCAATTTATTTTATCAAACAAATAAAATTTGTCTAAATTGGTTAAATATAAAAGATAATGTCCTATTTTTGTAAATTTATAAAAATAATGTCCTAATTTTTCAAGTTTATAAAGACAATTTCCTAATTTTGCAAGTTTTTGAAGATAGTGTCTTATTTTTACAAACACTCATACGATAATATGTTCTAAAAATACAATTATGTTTTATACACTTTTCGTGCCCACTTAAATTCATATTTTGTAGGGCACGTGTTTTAAGAAAAATTATTTTATTGATTTTTTGAACCAATAAAATATTTTAAAATAAATTAGGTATTGTGAGTATATTGTTTGGTTTTTTGGAGTGTGAAATTTATCATGGAATATTCAAATTTAAGAGGGGACGGGGGAGAAGAATTTATTTACGTACCTTTACCAAGAAGTCCAGTGGCACCAGTAATGAAAATGTTCTTTCCTTCAAAATAGTTAAATATCCCTATACCTTTGCTGGATCCCACGTCCGCAAACTCTTTTTTAGTGGCTAAATGGCAATTACTAACATTTTGGCAAAATATTGTCTTATTTAATTGAATCTTCTTATGATTACATAAGATGGAAGTCTTAGGTTTGTCAAATGGCAAGCCCTTGACTTCCCTGATTGCTGGACATAAAGTTGCACTGTGAATCATCAGCATAGTGAGAGAGAGAGAGAGAGAGGATTGATATGCAATTTGTAGGTTTATTTTTCATGCATGTAATGAATATTTTATAAGAGGGAAATTGTTAATTAGTCCTAGGTCTAATTAATGTTGTCGTAGCTTATAATATTCAATTTGATTAAATCAAATCCAATTTGTTGAATCTCAGTAGTCTCCTTCGCTGGGTTACCGATTTTTGAAATTAATTAGATTTTTTGAAATATATAAAATATTTATGAAACACCAATACTAATACGTCAGACAGTAAGCCACCGTGAATTTTTTTTTAAGGCCAGCAAGTTAGGGGGTTAGCAAAAAGAGGCCCGTAAGTTTGGGGGCTGGCAATTTAAGGACCGCACGTTTTTATCTTGACAAATTAAGGACTGCAGCTTTTCAACTTGGCAATTTAAGGACTGCAACTTTTTAACTTTGCAAATTGAGGACAAAAATGAGCCCGTATGAGCTCCATTTGCGCTGAAATTGCACGAGATTAACACTTAATTTCCACGTCCCACGTATAGAATTAAGCCCGAAATCGTCCATCACGTGTCAATCTCGTGCAACTTTAGCCTAACTGGAGCTCATACAGGTCAATTTTGTCCTTAATTTGCTAAGTTAAAAAGTTGTGGCCCTTAAATTGTCAAGTTAAAAAGCTGCGGTCCTTAATTTGTCAAATTAAAAAGTTACGGTCCTTAAATTGCAGCCAAAAAACTTATGGTCCTCCTTTTGCCAACCCCTAATCTGTTGGCCTTAAAAATAAATTTTCCCGTAAGCCACCAAAACGTACCTAGACATGGCTTTCTACATTTATCAAAATGGTTCCATAATTTTCAATTTTCCAATTTAGTCTCCTATATGTATATTTGAGATAAAAAATCATCCCTTAACTTATTGAATGTCCACTTTTGGTCCCAAAAATTTGAACTCTTCGATTTTGATCGCGTAACTTTTTGGGTTTGTCCAATTTTGGTCCTATTTTTACCAAGAAAGTGTAAATAATACTCCCTCTGTCCCCTTATAAGTTGCTCACAAATTTTGGGCACTAATTTTATGAAGCGTATAAAATATTGATATAGTACATGTGATGTGAAGGAGAAAAAAGTGAAAAAGTAATAAGAATTGTGTAAAAAGTATTGAAAATAATAATAAAGAAGTGAATAGTAGTTTTCTAAAAAGGTAAAAAAGTAAATGAGCAACATATAGTGGGACGGACGAAAATGGCAAATAAGCAACTTATAGTGGGACGGAGGGAGTATCTTTTTTTTTTTCATGCACGACACAGGTGGTGGTTGAATTTGGGGTTTTCTGATACTCTTACTGATGCAACTGCCAAATAATCAATTTTTCTTTCATTTTGTATTTTTTTTTTTATTTTTTCTAAATTACTAAAATAATAATAAAAAATAATAAAATATCAGCAAGGATAATGGAAATTTTCAAATTCAACCACCATGTGCACCATGCATGGTAGAAAACAATATTATTTTCACTTTTCCAGTAAAAATAGGTCGGAAATTGGACAACCCAAAGAGTCACGGGGACCAAAATCGAAGAGACAAAATTTTTGGGACCAAAAGCAGACACTCAATAAGTTATGGGATGAGAAATTTTTTTTCTCTTGTATATTCTAACTGTAGAGTTAGTCTTGTATGAGACCGTCTCATGACTTGGTTTAAAGCTAAGAAAAGAGGACATGGTATTTCTTTCTATGATTGGCTTAATGAACCATACCTTTGTATCAAAATATTAGCTTGAGTAGTAATTATAGAGAGGAAGGTGTGTGTTGTACATATTAGATTCTTTTGCTCAAATTAATAAAAGTTTGCTTCTTCAAAAAAAAAGACTGTCTCATGACATGTGACAACTAAATGAGATATTAATTGGACATAACTCAATATCGCATTGGTAGTGGTAGGTGTTAATTTATGTAGTCTCATGTCATGAGACGGTCCCACATAAATTTTTGTCCTAATTGTATCCTTTTAGGGCTCATTTGGTTCGTAAGATAATTTTATCTATCCGTCGAAAACATGCATATTTTCGACGGATAGATAGTTTTATCTTACGAACCAAATGAGCCCTTAGTCTCAAATTGCCGTTAAAACTCAAAAACAACGTTGTTTTTAGAATGTTCTAGTCAAGTGCTCGTGTTTTTCCGATGACTTGGTACTAATAAAGATGTTTCTTATTGTGTTTTTCTTGCATGATTTATACTAAAACGATACAATTTAAATACATGAGGACTAAATTGTAGAAGTGAAAGATTGTGGGACCCATTTCGATAAAATTTTAAAAAAAAATGAGAGGATGAGTTTGACTTTAATATCCAGTAAGTAATATGTGACGTGTATTGTTTCACAATAAAAATTTCAAACCAAATACTTAACCTATGTTTGCAAGAAAGTAAGAAATGGGCGTGGAATCTAACTGTATCAAGACAGATTTGTATTAAAATATTGTGGAACACGTGGATTGCAACACAAATTGAATTTTAAGCCATGTAAAACGATTAACACATAACAATCAATACTAATAGGTCGGATAGAAAGTAATGTATCCTAAGAATAATAGTATACAACAAATATCGCTAATAAAATAATTTACCTATGTTTGTAAGAATGTGATAAAAAGAGTATCGAATGACATTACTTTATAGAAAATAAAATAATATTATGAGTCAACTTTCATGTTACAAAACTAATAAAAGGGTGATGAATGACTCAGTTCGTAAGAAGTTGTACTTTTACTTTACTTGAAATGGATCCACCATTGGCGAACAGAGAATTTTGGGTCCCTCGAATTAGTCAGTCCTTAGGTTGGATATCGAGTATAAATAAAAAATTAAATTCCTTCATAATTTACTCCTTAAACCAATTAAAAATACCTAGATGGTAATGGTCTAAAATAACAATTAACAACACAAGAATATTGCTAAGTACATTGGTTTAGATTTTGATGTATGCAAAACAATGTGTTTTAATTGAATATATTGATTTAACACTTGTGCTAAGGAAATTGATAATAGAAATTTATAGTTGTAAGTGAAGTCTGCAGCTGTATATTTGATCACTCTACAGCCAGACATGACCCTACAACTATAAGGTTTCTCTACAGCCGATTTTTCTTATTGACAGGACTCTACAGCTGCAAGGTTGAAATCTCTACAGCTGCAAAGAACCGTTTGAAGAAGCAGTACAAGTCAGAGATTATTTGAAGATAATGAAGACCCTTAAGCACAATTAGTGTAGCTCTAATGCACTCACTAAAATGTACTTAAGTGGAGGATATTTTCTTAATTCTGGAGGATAATGGAGATTAGTTGCAAGAAAGCCAGAATTCTGAAGGAAAGGACAATAGTACAATCAGTACTATCTTGTGTGAATGATGAGGACCACCTCACACATGCCAAATGGAGAAAGAGGAGCCTTATCCGGATTTCAAATTTGAAAATTCCAGCGGATAAGTCACACCACTCAATCTATAAATAGAAGAAGTCCTCAGAGGAAGCAATAACAACAACCCTGAGCATACAAGCATTCTGCCTAAGCAAGTCTACAGCCAACAAACTTTCTGAGAGAGCTTTATTGTTTTTATTCTTTGTGATTCATAGGATAGTTGGCTAGGATTTTCTTAGAAAGAATCACACCCTTTTGTTGTTATTCCCTCACTTGTTTTAATTTCTACTTAGAGTAGATATCTCTTTGTGAGGTTTTGTAATACTCTTTGTGAGTTATATTCTGAGTGAATAGAGTAGTTTAATCTCTTTTTAGAATAGGAATCTGAGTGAACCTAGTTCTAAGGGGGAACTACTTGTATTGATCTGAGTGATCTCATCTTAGTGAATTTGGCACCTGAGTGGTGTAACAGTGGATGTAGGTGGTCTTTTTATAGACACTGAACCACTATAAATCTGGTCTATTTATTTTCTGTCATTTATATTCTTCTTCTGCATATTTAATTTACTGTTACATTCATCATTCTTTTAAAACCTGAGTGCATAAAAACTTTGTGTTTTTCAAAAAGGAAAACTGACTCTACAGCTGTAGACTTTCATAAGTCATTCAACTGTTAAGTCTGGTTTATATTGTTTTTCATTAACACTCATTTATTTCTGCTGCACATTAGAGTATTCTCAATACAATTTTAATTGTGAGAACTCCTCTGATATTTTGTCTACAAGTGATCTATTATTTTGCAAAGTTTTTGAACTTTGCAGCTGTAGACTTCTTTAGTTCACAGTTGTAACCTTTGTGGTCCAGTTTCTAAAACTCTTGTAGACTTGTTATTTTGAACTTAAAAGAGGTTATTGTAAGGTTCTAGAATCCCTCTATTTGAAAAGTTTGAAAAATCTGATTTTGGACTCAAGATCTATTCACCCCCCCTCTAGACCTTGACCACTTTAAGTGACCAACAAGTGGTATCAGAGCAGTTGGCTTGCCACTGCTTTGATCAGTACCTAGCTAGATCCTTTTATTTTTAAAAAACACACCTGTTGTTGGTCCCAAAGGCAGTTTTAGAGAAAGAATGCCCTGAAAAAAGTCTAGAAGGGGGGGGGGGGGGTTGAATAGACTTGTAGGTTTTAGAGAAAGAATACCCTGAAACAATATCCTTTTGTACTTGGAGCGGAATATGATGAGGAAATGCAAGTTGATTTCGTTCTCCATTCTCTACCGAAAAACTTTGAGCAGTTCCAGTTGAACTATTTGATGAATAATCAAGAGTTCACGTTGGCACAGCTCTTGCAAGCTTTGGTATCGGCGGAGACACTCATGGGACACCAAACTCAAATCTTGGTGGCAAGCGGTTCGAATTCTTCCGCACCGAAAGGTGGGAAGAAGAAGAAGAAGAAGAAGAAGACCAAAGGCCCGAACCAAGATAAGAGTAAGGTGACTAATGAGGGAGGGGTCAAGAAAGTTACCAAAGGCAAGTGTTTCAACTGCGGTGAGAAAGGACATTGGAGGACGGCCTGTCCCAAGCCAAAGAAGGCCGGGAAGAAAGGTAATTCTCTTGCACTTGTTGTTGACACTTGTTTAGCGGCGTATACTTCCCATTCGTGGGTAGTGGATACGGGAGCCACTGATCATGTATGTTTCACTTTACAGTGGTTCCGGAAAACCCGGCAACTTAGTGCGAATGAGATCCTCATCACATTGGGCGATGCTACGAGGGTAGCGACTGTTGCAGTGGAAGACGTTCACCTATTTTTTAAAGATAGAGTTTTAGTTTTAAAGAATGTTCTTTATGTTCCCAGTTTTAGGAAGAATTTAATTTCGGTTTCTAAATTGTACTTTGATGGATACTCAGTTTCTTTTAATAATATGATTGTTATTTTTCAAAACGATGAGTTCATCTGTTCGGGAACATTAGTGAATAATCTTTATGTAGGATCGGCTGCGTTGAGTAGAACTGATGTACTATCCTCGCAAATCAACACGGGTCTTTTCTAGCGTGCTTATGTCCTCACTCGCACGCACCCTGAGAACTTCCCAGGGGGTCACCCATCATGAAATTGCTCCAAGCCAAGCACGCTTAACTTTAGAGTTCTTTCACAATGGGTACCAGAAAAGAAGATGCACCTTGTTGGTATGAGTAGTACAACCAATTCATTTAAACTCAATATCTAGCTGCAGCCCCATGAGTTCGAATGCCTCCGTCGGACTTGGCACACCTGCCTCCGCCCGACTCGGCTAGGCAGACTGTTGGACTCGGCGCACCTTGCCTAATCCGCCCAACAATCCCCCCAACATCTGCCAGGTAACTCATCTGCAACAGATGCCTCCACTGGGGATCGAACTCGTGACCTGTGCTCTGATACCAATTGTAGGATCGGCTGCGTTGAGTAGAACTGATGTACTATCCTCTGATCTCTCATCACCTGAGCCCTTTGATGTGCCTGATTTCGAGTATTAACATACTCTTCTACATTCTAAATCCTGGCTGACAGAACTCCACCGTTTTCCATTAGCAGGGCCTTCAAGGATTCCATCTCGGCTTTCAAAGAGGCAGTCTCAGTTTGCAGAGCAGCGATATCAGCTGAGTTCTTCTCTTCCCCCTTTTTGATATCATCAATAACAGATGAAGAGGGTAGAGAGGTGGGAAGCTTATCAACAACAGCTTTAAGGTCCTCCTGACCATCTTTGCACTCAGCAACTTGTCTTTCCAGCTCATCATTCATTTCCCGCTCATGCCTTTTGTTTCTCTCTTCTGGGGTCTCCTTCTCAGCTGTTCTCCTTCTGGAGTCCAACACTTTATACTATTAAAAGTGCACACCACAAGCAAAATGCTTCTTATAACACATCGACTATTTCTAAGAAAAGAAAATTTTCTTCAACCGTGAACGAAACACTTCTACGGCATCTAAGACTTGGTCATATTAATCTAAATATAATTCAAAGGTTGGTGGCGGACGACTCATTGGAGTCTCTCCATGTTGGGCCGTTTCCACCATATGAATCTTGTTTAGAGGGGAAAATGACCAAGAGGGCCTTCGGGGCCAAGGGGAATAGAGCTAGTGCAGTGTTGGAAATCGTTCACACTGATGTATGTGGGCCAATTACGGTTCAAGCTAGAGGAGGTTTTGAGTATTTCGTAACATTTACGGATGACTACTCGAGATATGGGTACGTTTACCTTATGCGGCGTAAATCGAAAACCTTTGATAAATTCAAAGAGTTCAAAGCTAAGGCCGAGAAACATAGGGGAAAGAGTATCAAGTTCCTACAATCGGATCATGGGGGCGAATACCTCAGCAATGAATTTTTGACCTACTTGTCAAGTGAAGGGATTGTATCCCAATTGACCGCACCCGATACCCCTTAATAAAATGGTGTTGCGGAACAAAGAAATAGAACAATTTTAGAAATGATCAGATACATGATGAGTTATTCGGAGTTACCCAAGTCGTTTTGGGGCTATACCTTGGAAACAACGGCTCACATTCTAAACTTGGTGCTATCCAAATCATTTCCTAAAACTCCCACAGAATTGTGGACCGGGCGTAAGCCTAGTTTGAGACACATAAGGATTTGGGGGTGTCCGACATATGTGTTGGACAAGAAAGCCGGACAATTGGATCCACGTTCGGAATTGAGGTTGTTTGTAGGATACCCAAGAGAAACGAAAGGCGGTATGTTCTATAGTCCCAAGGACCAAAGAATCGTAATTAGTACGCATTCTAAGTTCTTGGAGGAAGACTATGTGAACAATAGAAAGCCTAAAAGTGAGATTACCTTAGATGAAATAAGAGGGCCTAATCCTATACCAAAGGTACAAGTTGATGTACCATGCGACACACCAACACAACCGGAGCCTCGTCGTAGTGGGAGGGTTATGAGACAACCCGAAAGATTCATGTTCGTGGGAGAGTCGTCTGACTTGGTCTCCGGGGAACATGAATTAGACCCATGGACATACGACTAAGCACTCCAAGACAAGGATGCAGATTCTTGGCAAAAAGCAATGAAAGCTGAGATGGGGTCTATGCAAATGGATGTCAAGACAGCTTTCCTTGGAAGTCTTGAAGAAGAAATCTAGATGTATCAACCTGAAGGCTTTATTGAAAAAGGCCAAGAGCACCTTGTATGCAGGCTTAAGAGGTCCATCTACGGACTTAAGCAAGCATCGCGAGCTTAGAATAAATGTTTTGATCAAGTAATAAAATCTTATGATTTTGATCAAAATGAATTTGAGATTTGTGTGTACAATAAGTGTGTCGGAACTGCCGTGGTATTCTTGATACTATACGTAGATGACATTTTGCTCATTGGAAACAATGTCGCGGTGTTGTCAGATGTGAGGGTATGGTTGTCAAATCAGTTTGATATGAAGGACTTAGGGGAAGCAGGTCATGTCTTAGGGATCAAGATTACTCGAGATCACAAGAAAAAAATGATCGGCTTATCGCAAGCTTCATACATAGACACTGTTTTGAAACGGTTTAGCATGCAGAATTCCAAGAAAAGTTTTGTACCTTTTAGACATGGAATTCATCTATCAAAAGAGATGTGTCTGAAGACACAAGAAGAGATAGATTGCATGAAAGGCATCCCATATGCTTCGGCAGTTGGAAGCCTCATGTATGCTATGCTATGTACGAGACCGAATATCTGTTTTGCCGTAGGCATGGTAGCACGATATCAAAGTAACCCCTGGAAAGAGCATTGGACGGCTGTTAAAAACATTCTGAAATGTCTCAAGTGAACTCGAGATAGAATGTTGGTTTATTAGTCAGATAGTCTAATCCTTGTTGGTTATTTCGGACTCGGATTTCCAATCAAATATAAATTCTATATAGATCTACCTCGGGTAATTTGTTTCGTTTGGGGAAGGAGCCATGATATGGTGAAGTGTGCATCACTGATTCTACCATGGAAGCCGAATAAGTAACTGCTTATGGAGCAGTGAAGGAATTGGTTTTGCTCAAGATCTTCTAAGTAGACTTGGATAAAATTCCGAATTTGTCTAGCATTGTAATGCTAGGGCAGTTGGGAACCAAGAGTCCACAAGGCCAACAAACACATTTAAGGATATACAATCTTAGACGAGAAATCGTTAAGAGAGGAGATGAAGATATGGCAAAGATCGCAACGGAAGACGACCTAGTTAATCCTCTCACAAAGTGTCTGCCTCTATGTACATTCGAGAGACATGTGGGAGGAATGGGAGTCAAGTGTGTTGCCAATCTGCTTTGAGTATAAGTGGGAGAAATTATTAGGAAATGTGTAGCACATAGATATGTTGTAGTATACTTAAAAGTAGACTTTGAGTATAAGTGGGAGATTGTTAGGGTTATACCAGAAAGTATGCTTTTACTTTGTATAACTAAACTGAATCTTTGAGCTTTATCTGAAATAAATCTTTTATCACTGTGCTTTAGATAAATATGAATGTTATTTATTTATTGCAAACCGTTCATATAATAGTACAAGTTACACTATAGATAAATGTGGTGATCCCCGGATAACTCACAGCAAGATCACATTATCAGTTTCTTGTAACAAGTACTAAATTCACAACCTAGATGGGATTTGAACACCCCATTGGTAAACGGTTGATGTGTAGATCCCAGATTGGCTTATCTTGACCAAGGGATTGCACTAGTGCATGATGATGCACTGAAGAGGACCTACAGAGAGGTAATTCTTTCGTACTGATTTATGGGATGAAGAATTAGACCTCAGTGGTCGTTTATTTCTAAACCTCTGTCCCTTAAATAGGACTGTGTGTGATCCGTGCGTAACACTTTATTTTGTTATGGGTAGAGAGTCAATAAGACTCAATACTTCGCATCTTGGGTGACGCCATTGAGAACATGACAGTTGCTAAGATTTAATACAGAGGAATGTGTGTTTGAAGAGTCTTGCATGATTAGTCCCCTTGGTGGGCTCTAAACGTTCGTCATACTAAATCTTGCAAGTGGAATTTATTTCCGGTATGATGATAGAGAAGAGATGTCCTTACTCCAAGATTAAGATGTTAAATTAATTAAAGTGTTCAGTGGCTTGATTAATTAACGGATAAGAGAATCTTAAACACGGGAAATAATGACCGGGAGCCATATGATTGTAATATGGGTTAAGATGGATAGTGCAACATTAATCCTATAGTGGAGTGAGATTAATGTTAATGGGTTGAATGACTTTGGGCTCAATGTTAGAATTCAAGGCCCATTAGGAGGTCCAATCTTAATTCTCCTAAAGGCCCCTCAAGTAGCCCAATTAAATGTCCAACAATTGACAAGGTGATTAAAATAAAAGAAATATTTTGGGCCCATTTAGATGATTTATTTTTTAAAATTACTATTTTATTTATTTAATGAGAGATTTTATGGAATATAGATAAGTATCTTGAATACAAGAATATCTAATAAAATCAAGATCTCATTGAATTAAATAAAGAGTGTAAATTTTCAAAAATTTCATGAAGAAAAGAATATCAAGAATTGAATATTTAGTATTTAAGATTATCAAGATTAGAATATTTGATATTCATGATAATCAAGATTTGAAATATTAGATATTCAAGATATTCAAGATTTTGTATTCTCATTATAAATATGAGATGATACAAGACTTCATATTCATTATAATGAAGGAGTGATTTTCGAAAATCACAACACTTTTGGGCAACAAAATTATTTTCTTCCTTGTGTTGTGATTATTCGTGTGGCCTCCCACCGGGTGTACGAATAAGGACAAGAGAATACTTGAGAAGGCCTTTAAGGTTAATCAAGTCGGTGATTGAGAAGGATTTCGAAAGCAAAAGGGCTCACAGAAAATCTCAAAGGACGCCTTTTATCTTAGAAAGTGCCTTTTCACAAAGGGAACAAAGGACGCCTTTTGTCTCAGAAACTATCTTTTCTCCAAGAGGTATAATTCACTAAATCCATTAGTTCCGTATGTTTAGGGCTTTATGTGATATTATATGTTCATATGTTTTGCATGCAAAGCCTGTTGTTGGGTATACAATTATTTGATTTAATTATGTTTAAATCATGATATTAATTGTGAGCTTAAATTTGTATTTAGCTTATATCCCGAATAGATCCGCGTTTAATTCCCCAACAATTCAAACAGAAGTAGAGACACCAACAAAAGGACTTGATGAGTCTGCAGTAGGTGAATCTACAGCTGTAGAGAACAATGATCAAAGATTAGAACCCCTGTCAGATTTGATTCGGTTGAAAGATCACCCCCCTGAGCATGTAATTGGAAACCCATCAGATGCTGTAAGAACCAAAAAACAAATCCATGAAGCAATGTTTGCTACATTTCTTTCATCTTCAGAACCTAATGATATTCATGAAGCACTACAAGATATCAATTGGATTATTGCAATGCAAGAAGAATTGAATGGTTTTGAGAGAAATCAAGTATGGGAACTTGTTCCAAGACCTAGGAATCACAAAGTGATTGGAACTAGGTGGGTATTAAAGAATAAACTTGATGAAGATGTCATTGTAACCAGAAATACAGCAAGGCTAGTTGCTCAAGGCTATTGTCAATCTAAAGGCATAGATTTTGATGAATCATTTTCCCCAGTTGCAAGATTAGAAGCTATAAGAATATTTCTAGCCTATGTTGCGCGTATGAATTTTACAGTGTATCAAATGGATGTAAAGAGTGCATTTCTAAATGGTCTACTATCAGAAGAAGTGTATGTTGAACAACCACCAGGATTTGAAGAATCTACAGCTGAAGACATGGTTTATAAGCTTAGAAAAGCCCTTTATGGACTTAAGCAAGCACTAAGATCATGGTATGATACCCTATGTGATCATCTGATCAAAAATGGATTCAAAAAGGGTATGGTTGACAAAACCTTTTTCAGATTACAACATGAAAATGATATATTGCTTGTCCAAATCTATGTTGATGATATAATTTTTGGCTCAACCAATGAAGAATTATGCAGAAAATTCTCTAAACTCATGACAGAGAAATTTGAAATGAGCATGATGGGAAATCTAAATTTCTTCGTGGGATTACAAGTAAAGCAAATGAGAGATGGAATTTTCATCAATCAAGCTAAATACACTTAAGAGCTTATAAAAAGATTTGGAATGGACAGCTCTAGGCCTACCAATATACCTATGACACCTTCTGTGAGTCTTGACAAAGATGAGAATGACAAAAGTGTTGATGTAACCAAATATAGGAGGCTAATTGGATCATTGCTATACCTTACAGCTAGCAGACCTGATATCATGTTTGGAGTAGGTGTATGTGCTAGATTCCAAGTAAATCCTAAGGAATCACACTTGAATGTTGTAAAGAAAATCATCAAGTATGTCAAATCCACACAAAATCTAGGATTATGGTATCCTAAAGAAGGAGGAATTGAACTCATTGGGTACACTGACTCAGATTTTACAGGCTGCAAGATTGATAGGAAGAGTACTAGTGGGATTTGTCAATTCCTAGGTGAAAGGTTGGTGGCATGGCACAGTAAAAAGTAAAATTCAATTGCTCTTTCTACAGCTGAGGCAGAATACAACTCTGCTGGAAGTTGTTGTGCAGAGATCTTATGGATGCAATATCAATTACAAGACTATGGGATTGATGCAAGAGAAACAACTATATTCTGTGACAATACAAGTGCTATTGCTAGCACACAGAATCCAGTTTTACACTCTAGATCAAAACACATAGATGTAAGGCATCATTTCATAAGAGATCATGTTGAAAGAAAGGATATGAATTTGACAAAGATTCATACTGATTTGAATCTTGCTGATATTTTCACTAAACCTTTGTGTGAATCAAGATTTTCAATCTTGAGAGGCAATTTGGGAATGTTAGAATTGTAAGAAGACTCTGTGAAAATCACTAAATTGCAAAGACAAACCTAGAAAATTGGAAAATTAGTGAAAAGGAAAATTGCAACTGCAAAGTCATTCAACTGTAGAGTTGGTAACTCTACAGTTGTAGACTTAGTTCTGAACTGCAAATTCCTTACCAACTGTAGCTTTCCTAATTCTAAGATTTTCAACTGCAAACTTAGGGAATTTACAGTACTTTGTACAATTCTGCAAATTAAATGGGGCACTACAAATTCAGAAACATTTGTACTAAGTTACAGACATTTTGGATTTACTTAGCATTTTAATTAATAAAATGTTTGAGTACGTGTAACATTTTAAATGGAATTAAATTCTATGTGAGTTAGATTTTGGATAAATTTAATTATAAATTTTGGTCCAGAATTCAAAAACTCATAAATTTTAGGTCAAAGACTGTTATACCCCTGTTCTTTATGACTGTTTAATGAAAGGTATTTAAAGGACCTTTCATCCTTTTTATATCTCACTTTAACATTCGTACCCCCTGAAACCTTATTCACTACCCATCCCTTACTCTCTTAAATCAAAATGTTATGGCAATGAAAGTTATCTTTGGAGCTCTTTTCGACTTTGATGAGTTACTGAAGAAGTATCCCACTGATGCTATGGAAGAAGTTGTTAGACACATAGTGAATCAAGGGATTCATTATTGTCTTACCCACATTCCTGGAGCGTATGATGATAAAATAGTGCATGAGTTTTATCAAAATGCAGAAGCCAACATGGAAAGAAAGACTCTATCAGTAAAACTACAAGAAAGGAAGGTCAATATCACAGCTGGTGATATTTGCAAAGCACTACATCTAAGGACTGGAGGTGATGCTCATGATAATCTCAACTTTGCTGATGAAGATGAGAAGTACTGGAAGAGATTCACTGCAAAGAAACCATTTCCAAAGAACTGGAAGAGGACATTCATGAAGACTGACCTAGCAGTTGAGTATTCTATCTTTATGAAGCTATTGATAAATGTTTATTATGTAGAACTGGTGCTCATGATACTGGCACTATTCTTATGTGGGATCTTATGATAGCTTTTGTTAAGGAGATTAAGATTGATATAGGAGAGTTACTACTAAGAAATATTAGAAATGATGTAGTAAAAGCTGGAAAGAACAAAGATTTTGACTTGTTCTTGAACTACATACTAAAGGAAGTTGGATTTTCTCTATTTAATGGGCATGAAGGACAGCCTATTTTGGTTCATAGAATCATTGGGAAGGCCAATTTCAAGAGAGGAGTTGTGGATGCTCCTATGGCTCCCAAGTCAAAGAAGAGAAAGAAGAATAAGTCTGAAAGAAAGATACTCACAATTATTAGATCACCAAAGCAGCCTGAAGGAAAGAAGAAGAAAAATGTAAGGAGAAAGCTTTTGGTAGATGAACCAACTGATTCTGAAGATGAAGTTGACAAAGAAAAGAGACAGAAGAAACTTCATTCCAAGAAAGTTACAGTTGAGAATGTTGACAAGTCTACAGCTGTAGACTTGCCAATTGCAGAGCCTGAGGATCAGAATAGTGAAAAACAAGTTGCTGAGGAACAAATTGAAGATGTTGAAATACCTGAACCTGAAACTGAACAACTCCCTGTTGTTCCAGTTGAGAGGGTTGAAGGTTTTGAAGAAGAAAGGCAAAAATTCGATGATTGGAAGATAGTCAGAGAAGAGTTGGATAAATTGACAGTTGAAGAAAGGAATTTGTTCCAGTGGGTAGTTGACTGGACAAATTGCAGTAATGTGAATGAACTGATGAAGCCTAATTTCCTTGATGACTTTATTACTGAGAAAATGAGAAAGAATAAAGGAAAAGGAAAGCAGATCATAGCTGAAGAGTCAGCAAAGCAGAAGATCACCAAGTCAGCAACTGCAGCTTTGAGAGTTGCAATTATGTCTGAGAAAGACCCAGAAGCAGAATTTCCAGAAACTGAGTTTGAAGTTGTGAGCTCAGAAAATAAAGAAGAAATGTCACAAAGAACTGGTGAAGGTAGTCACCAAATAGTTGAAGCTGAGAGCTTAACTATTTTAGCTAAGGAAGCTATTCTGTTGGAATCTGCAGGAGCTAGTGCTGCAGATCCAGTAAATGTTGAAGAAGCAAATCCTAATGAAGATGAATCTGAGAAGGAGAAAGAAGCAAGAAAAGATGATTCACCCTGTAAAGAAATAAACCTGATAATTAATGATGAAGGTGGTGATGATGATGCACCAATGGGTGGTGCTCAAGCTAATATGATTCAAGCTGATGTTCAAGTATCTCTTGAGGCTAAAGCTGATGAGCAGATGGTTGAAGATACCTCTAAGGAGATTGATGAAAGTGCTAAGGACATGTCAAACCCCATCACAAGCATTTTCAACCAACCCCCTCCTGCAATGTTCACTCTGGAAGAGATTTATCAACATGGAACTCCTCCCCTGCAGAGTTATTCAGCTCTTGAGAGAGAAAATGTAGAAAATATGGATGAATACATTGCTGATTTCTCTACAGACAAGATAGAAGTGGTTATGACTCCTAGCAAGAGGAAGGCTTCCATTGAAGACTCTACAGTTGTAGAGTTGGTGCCTTCTAAAGCTCAGAAAGTCACAAAGGAAAAGAGTTGGTTATTAGAGAAGGAGACTCTGAGGAAGAGGATAGTGATTCAAATCCAAGGTTGACACCTAAAGAGGTTGTATCCCAACTAAAGAATATGGAAGATTCACTGAAAGGAATTGAAGCAGAAATCTTAAAACAAGTCAAAATGGTACCTGATACTATCATTTCTCAGAATGTGAAGAAAGGTATAAAAGACTTAGTGAAGAAGTTTGAAGAGAGAAGCCTAGAAGAAAAGAAAATTCTTGAAAAGAATTTTAAAGCTGTTGTGGACAGTTTATTGGCTCAGAATGAATTGATTAGAAAAGATGTTATTCAAAAAACATGAGAAATTACTACTCTACAGTCTGATATCAACCTGATGAAAGATGATTCTTTCAATTTGAAGGTTGAAGTGAAGAGTATGAAGAATGAGATGACCAAGATGATAACTGGGAATGAGACTCTGAAGAATGATCTTATGAGCAAGCTTAACACCATTTTGTCACACATTGATGTTGACAAAAAGGGGGAAAGCAAGATTGAGAAGGAAATCAAAGAAGGAGAAAAGGTCACTGAAGATATTCTTGAAAATGTGAAGGATATTGGAAAGTCATGGGCAAAGGAACTTGAAGCTGCCAAATATAAAGACTTGACCATAAGATTAGGAGAACAATCAGAAGAGAGAATTCAATCAGAACAGATGAAGGGAAGCTCTAAAGGAAGTAAAATCATAAAGCTCCCTAAATCTAAAGCTCAGAAGAAACCTACAATTCAGAAACCTACAGCTCATTCATCTAAAAAACGTTTTGGTTATTGGGAACAGACTGTGAAAGAATCTAGAGAAAGGAAGAAAGAGAAGGAAGAGAAAGAGAAAGAGGAAAAACAAAGAAAGAAAGAAGAATCTACAGCTGTTGTCACTGTTCAACCTTTGGATGTTCAACCATTGAGCATGATACCTGCTGAAGAACAATTTGAGAAAGAGAAGCAAATGAAGACTGAGTTTGATATTCTCTGGGAAGAATTCTTGAGAATATGCAACAGGCATATAGTGATCAAGTAGATAAAACTCAAGAAGGACAGATTCCAGAAGTTCAAAGACCTGAAGGCTGAAGGATCTTAATACAAAGGAGAAAATGCTCGCCTCCTTGGTGGGAAAATCAAGAGAAATCCATTGCCTAAGAGGGTATTCAAATCTAAGAAATAAGAAGAGGAATTTGAAGCCTATGAATTCATGATGCTGAAGAAATATTTTGAAGAGGATAAGAAGAACATGAAGCTGGTGGAGCAAGGGATTCTAGAGCCCCAAGATGAATCTGATGATGAAGAAGGTGATGCTGATCCCAAGCATAGAAGAAGATGAAGACTCTATTCTAGATTAGACACTAAAACTTTTTAGTTTTTAGTCTAATTATCTACTATAAGTTGTATCTTGAACCCCTTTTTTTTTTAGTTTATGCAGCTTTGTGCTTTGTTCTGTCTTATGTTGCCTTGCTTTGTTCTGCTTTTTGTTGTACTTGTTCTGTTTCTTTTAAGACAATTTCTTATTGTCTTTGTTGCTTGTTTTGTTTGTTTTGCCAACGTCAAAATAGGGGGAAATTGTTAAGTACCTAGGTTTAGATTTTGATGTATGCAAAACAATGTGTTTTAATTGAATATATTGATTTAACACTTGTGCTAAGGAAATTGGTAATAGAAATTTATAGTTGTAAGTGAAGTCTGCAGCTGTATATTTGATCACTCTACAGTCAGACATGACCCTACAGCTGTAAGGTTTCTCTACAACCGATTTTTCTTATTGACAGGACTCTACAACTGCAAGGTTGAAGACTCTACAGCTGCAAAGAACCGTTGGAAGAAGCAGTACAAGTCAGAGATTATTTGAAGATAATGAAGACATTTAAGCACAATTAGTGTAGCTCTAATGCACTCACTAAAATGTACTTAAGTGGAGGATATTTTCTTAATTCTGGAGGATAATGGAGATTAGTTGCAAGACAGCCAGAATTCTGAAGGAAAGGACAATAGTACAATCAGTACTATCCTGTGTGAAGGATGAGGACCACCTCACACATGCCAAATGGAGAGAGAGGAGCCTTATCCGGATTTCAAATTTGAAAATTCCAATGGATAAGTCACACCACTCAATCTATAAAAAGAAGAAGTCCTCAGAGGAAGCAATAACAACAACCCTGAGCATACAAGCATTCTGCTTAAGCAAGTCTACAGCCAACAAACTTTCTGAGAGAGCTTTATTGTTTTTATTCTTTGTGATTCATAGGATAGTTGGTTAGGATTTTCTTAGAAAGAATCACACCCTTTTGTTGTTGTTCCCTCACATGTTTTAATTTCTACTTAGTGTAGATATCTCTTTGTGAGGTTTTGTAAAACTCTTTGTGAGTTATATTCTGAGTGAATAGAGTAGTTTAATCTCTTTTTAGAATAGAAATCTGAGTGAACCTAGTTCTAAGGGGAAACTACTTGTATTGATCTGAGTGGTCTCATCTTAGTGAATTTGGTACCTGAGTGGTGTAATAGTGGATGTAGGTGATCTTTTTATAAACACTGAACCACTATAAATCTGGTCTATTTATTTTCTGTCATTTATATTCTTGTTCTGCATATTTAATTTACTGTTACATTAATCATTCTTTTAAAACCTGAGTGCATAAAAACTTTGTGTTTATCACAAAGGGAAACTGACTCTACAGCTGTAGACTTTCATAAGTCATTCAACTGTTAAGTCTGGTTTATATTGTTTTTCATTAACACTCACTTATTTCCGATGCACATTAGAGTATTCTCAATACAATTTTAATTGTGAGACCTCCTCTTATATTTTGTCTACAAGTGATCTATTATTTTGCAATGTTTTTGAACTTTGCAGCTCTAGACTTCTTTAGTTCACAGCTGTAACCTTTGTGGTCCAGTTTCTAAAAATTATGATTTTAATCCTGTGAGCGGTTGACAGGACAAAAATTATAACTCTTTATAAGTTAAAGGACTAAATTAAAATTTAAAACTTAAAAGGACGAAAAACTAAGTTAATGAAACTAAAAGGATACAAAAGTATATTTTCCTATTTTATCTCGTAACTAGAGTTCACAACTTTCAATGTATCATTAAATTTTCATTACTCTAGTTAGGACGGCTACTCTATTGTTTTAGATGTAATCTTTGCATTTTGGTTAGAGTCATAATTGCATCCAAATATATTTTGATTGCCTATAAATATTATGTACTGATGTGATGTTGATCGCCTATTCTATTGAAAGAGCTATCAGGTCCATTTATTTTATAATATGATGAAGTGTGCACGAAACAAGTGAAAATGTGAAAAGAAAAAAAAAACATCGAATCAATTGTAATTCTAAACATCGAGTTATGGACGAAATTAAAAGAAAATCGCGAAAATAATTAAGAGAAAAGTCAAAACTAAGTACATTAAGGCCCACCGTAAAACCAGCCCACTTTGTCTTTATTTTATGCCCACAATTTAGCATATTAATTAAAAACCTATTTGCAAATTAACTCAGCAGCCACTTTGGCTAATCTACAAATGGTCACATGCCTAATACCTCACGCTGGCCTATAAATATTTTGCCCAGCGCATCCCTATTTCTATATTAGCTTAGTTGAGTGAAGAAAATGGAGCTTCATACACTACAAAAAACGCGCGTTTTAACAACCGCCGTAGCGACCGCAAAACGATCGCAAAAGCGTATTAGCGACCGCCGTTGCGATTGAAAAAGGCGGTCGCTAAAACGCCGGTAGCAAACAGTTTGCGAACGCTTTTAGGCGGCGGATGCTATTCGGTGGCAAATGAGTCTAGGTCTTGATCCGGTTTGGTAAATTTTATGACCGTTTAAGGCGGTCATCTTAAATAATTTAACGACCGCCTGAGACAGTCGTTAATTTAATATATTAAAATAAATTGTAAATGTAATTAAAATTAACGACCGCGTCAAACGGTCGTTAATTTTATAAATTATGACCGCTCTAGACGGTCGTTAATGATATTGATTTACGACCGCCTTAGACGATCGGCAATGTTATACTTTACGACCGCCTCCATATCATCACATATTGTATATGAGCCTTAATTGGCTCAAAATAAATGGAGCAATTTAATATATTAAAATAAATTGTAAATATACTTAAAATTAACGACCGCGTCAAACGGTCATTAATTTTATAAATTATGACCGCCTCCATATCATCACATATTGTATATGAGCCTTAATTGGCACAGAATAAATGGAGCAATTTCGCGCCTGCTGGGAGTCGAACTCACGACCTCTGGGCATCTAAGAGGTGGCGAGTTCCACTTGGACACTCATTGATTTCATTTATTTTTGTGCAACTAATTGTATATAACTCCAAATTGAGTCAAGTTTTTTTTAAATGCATCAAATTAATTTCTTTTCGTGTCTAATTTATTTATGTGTATATATTTTGTTGGTCCCTTAAAGTGGTCAAGGTCTAGAGAGGGGGTGAATAGACCTTGAGTCCAAAATCAGATTTTCAAACTTTTGCAAAGAGGGAAATTCTAGAACCTTACAGTAGCCTCTAACAAGTTTAAAGAGATAAATCTACAAGAGTTTTAGAAACAGGACCACAAAGGTTACGGATGGGGACTTAAGAAGTCTACAGCTGCAGAGTTCAAAAACTTGCAAAAAAAAAAAATCACTTGTAGACAAAATATCAGAAGAGTTCTCACAATTAAAATTGTATTGAGAATACTCTAATGTGCAGCGGAAATAAGTGAGTGTTAATGAAAAACAATATAAACCAATCTTAACAGTTGAGTGACTTAGAGAAGTCTACAGTTGTAGAGTCAGTTTTTCTTTGTGAAAAATCACAAAGTTTTATACACTCAGGTTTTAAAAGAATGATGAATGTAACAATAAATTAAATATGCAGAGCAAGAATTTAAATGACTGAAATTAAATAGACCAAATTTATAGTGGTTCAGTGTCTATAAAAAGACCACCTACATCCACTATTACACCACTCAAGTGCCAAATTCACTAAGATGAGATCACTTAGATCAATACAAGTAGTTCCCCCTTAGAACTAGGTTCACTCAGATTCCTATTTTAAAAAGAGATTAAACTACTCTATTCACTCAGAATATAACTCACAAAGAGTTTTACAAAACCTCACAAAGAGATATCTACACTAAGTAGAAATTAAAATAGGTGAGGGAACAACAACAAAATATGTGATTCTTTCTAAGAAAATCCTAACCGACTATCCTATGAATCACAAAGAATGAAAACAATAAAGCTCTCTCAGAAAGTTTGTTGGCTGTAGACTTGCTTAGGCAGAATGCTTGTATGCTCAGTGTTGTTGTTGTTGCTTCCTCTAAAGACTTCTTCTATTTATAGATTGAGTGGTGTGATTTATCTGTTGGGGAATTCAAATTTGAAATCCGGATAAGGCTCCTCTCTCTCCATTTGGCATGTGTGAAGTGGTCCTCATTTTTCACACAGGATAGTACTGATTGTACTATTGTCCCTTTCTTCAGAATTTTGACAGTCTTGCAACTAATCTCCATTATCCTCCAGAATTAAGAAAATATCCTCCACTTAAGTACATTTTAGTGAGTTCTTGAGAGCTACACTAATAGTGCTTAAGGGTCTTCATTATCTTCAAATAATCTCTGACTTGTACTTCTTCTTCAAAGGGTTCTTTGCAGCTGTAGAGTCCTATCAATAAGAAAAATTGGCTGTAGAGAAACCTTACAGCTGTAGGGTCATGTCTGGCTGTAGAATGATCAAATATACAGCTGCAGACTTCACTTACAACTATATGTTTCAAACACCAATTTTATTGGCACAAGTGTTAGATCAATTTACACAAATAAACACATTTTTTTGCACACATCAAAATCTAAACCAAGGTACTTAACATATTTCAATAAAATTTTGTTAATGTTATAAATTTAATAATTTACATTACTAAATTTTGTTAATTTATCCATCTTTTTGCAATTAGTAGTATATATTTTCAAATTGAGTCTCATTTTTTTAAATTCATCAAATTAATCCTTTGATACTTAATTTATTTATTTATACATATATCAACCAAAAAATTTAACGTTATAAATTTAATAATTTACAATGCTAAATTTTTAATTTGTTCATTTTTATTCAATAAATTGTATATAACACCAAATTTAGCCACATTTTTTAATATTCTAAATTACTACAATTTGATATCATAAAAAATAACTTTGATGTAAAATATAAAATTTAAAATATTCAAACTATATTAATACAAAGTTAAAATACTTAATAAATATTCAATCCAAAAATAAAAATATTGTTCAACATAAAAATTAACTAGGAATCAGAATTAAAATCTACATTCCACCCCTCAAGATCCCCACCCTCGTCATCCTCATTCCCACAGGGAGACGCACCCACACCCCGGACCCGCACCGTGACCTGGACCCACACCGACACCGCAACCGGCACTGCGACCCGTCCCAGCATCGTGACCCGTACCGACATTTGCATCCTCATCATCCGAGTCCACCAGAAGTGGAATATCGGTATAATCAAAAACCTAAGTCAACCAAAGCTGCATCTTGGTATTCATTCTCTCTTGTTTGGACAACTTGTCCTTCAGCTCGACCACTTCCTGTTGCAGATCGATGTTAGGATGAGAGGATAGTGAATAGGATGATGAGCTCTGGCGCTGAGTCTGACGGGAAATCTTACTGTAACTGCCCAACCCTACTATCTTTCCATTTTGACTCCGGCCACATCAACATAGATGTGGTCCTCATCAATAGGGGTAGATGTAGGGTTGTCTGGGGTAGGTGCTGCTTATGTCTGAGCCTCCTCGAGAGCAGCTTTCATCTTGTTCTGAAATTAAACAAAATAAAATATTCATTTTAATTTAATAGAATAATTAAAATTTATTTAGAATTAAATTCTAATTAGATACTTAGGTGAAGCTCGGTGGTGCGGGAATATGTGGATGTCCCAGTCTCATTTACTAGGTAAGCAAAGGAAAAAGACTCGAAGTGCTTGGGCCTCAGTCCGTGCTACTTCTCCAATAAAAATTAATTATAATAATTAAATTAAATATAATAATTAATTATAAATTAAGTATTATAAATCTAAATACTTACAAAGGCGAACCCGTGCTCGTAAATGGTCCAGGAGCCACCCCGATGTATGGCGACTCCTTCTCCGGTAGGGTTGCTTAATCGATTTTATCTGGCCTTTCGAGCCCTCTCTAGGTGTGCCGGATCACTCCAATAACCCATCAAGCCTTCCCAGATCATTCGTCAATCATCATCCTTCCCTAAGTCAACTGTCTCCCCTGTTATCCACCTTTTCTTCAGCTTGGACACGACTTCCTTCATCCGGCTCTGCGCTCTACTTCACCATATCTCCTCCACCACATTGGTCTGTGCCGGATCCCAAACATACAATTTCTTCAATTAAATTCATAAAAATTATCAAAATATTAATTATTACTTAAATATTAATAATTACAAAATTTATACCTTAAACTCCTCCAACATCGCTTTCCTTGTAACCCCAGGTACACCGGTCCACGATCAACTCCATAAGGCCACGTGACTGACATAAGGCACTGTGTGACCTTTTCAGTGACCGTGTGGCTTGGAAGCAAGCTGGATAAAAGATAAATTTATATTAGTAATTCTATATAAATTCAAAATAGAAAATTTAAAATTACTTCTGTCCCTCAAATTGCAAATGTATTGTCGGGTATCATGTAGAGGGTGTTGTCATGATGAAGATCCGGCAACCGATGACGAAGATTCGGCTCCATGAGACTGGGAGGGCGGGGGCATCAGAAACTCCAGGGTAGGGATCTCTGGTAAAGGGAGGACTCGTGGCCTCCTTCCTTTCCCTCTCCCTCTCCCTTTCCCATGACTGTCACCCTCACTCTAACCGAGTTGTTGACTCATCTATACCAAATTGTACAAATAAACTAAAATTAATCTTACTAATTAACCTAATTCAATATATACAATATATAACAATTTCCAACAAGTCAAACAATAAACCTAATACAATATATACAATATATAACATATTCAATTTAACAATTCCCAACAATTCAAACATTAACCTATATATATAAATTAACAATTAACAATTATATAAACAATATAGTCATATAAACAATTTAACAATAAACAATATAATCATATAAACAATTAACAATAGACATATATATAATGTATAAACATATAATCATATAATATATTATATAATATAAATATATAACATATAATCTATATATATATATACCTACCTTTCAACGGAGGATCGACGGCGGCGGGAGGAAGCGACAGCGGCGACATCGCTGGAGGAATCGACTCTTCATCGCAGCGATCTTCCCTGTTTCTGGCTCAAACGACCTAACCATGTTCGACACGTAATTGTCAGGAAAGCGCAGCTCCTTTACCCATTGAAATATTTTTTTCTTCTGTACTTTGGTGATTGTGTAGTTGGCTTGTAGAAACTCACCTGGTCGTCAACCACTGGACAAACTAGGACGAGAACAGAACTGACTTAACTCTTGTCTGGATCTCGCAATGTGTTTGGTCTTGTCTTCTGTATTCAAAATTGTGTGGAACAAGTTATCAAACACATTCTTCTCTATATGCATCACATCCAAGTTGTGTCTAATCAATAATTTACTTCAATAAGGCAAATTTCAAAAGATGATTCTCTTCTTCCAACTGCCCGGGATCCATTTATTGTGGTCCATTGCGTGCTCCTCAGTCGTTTTCCATAGGCCAGTTATTGTAACCTTGTACAAAAACGAATCACCTAGAATAAAGTGTGTATGGTTAAACTAAATATATGAAACTCTTATCATAATTAAGTAATGATTAAAATATAAATGATGTATATATACTTATTCGAACTCGTGGCCTTGGACACTTTACAGCATGTCTACCCTTTAGAAAATTCACTTTGTCCCTCCGGAAGGCATGATCATCACATAGAAACTTCTTATGGTTGTCGAACCATGATATCATTCTACTCAGTAGAAGATAAAATGCATCAGACCCATCCATGATGTACAACATGCTAGTTTTCCAGCTGTAGACCACCCAGATAACATAGAATATGCTAGAAAGTCGCTAATAATGGTCCATAAAATAGCAGCCCGTAACATGAAGTTCTCCTTTCAGTACACGTCGTATGTCTCTACTCCCGAATGCCACAAATGTAACAACTCTTTAATCAACGGCTGAAGGTAGACATCCAACTTATGCTTCAGGTTGTGAGGACCATGCACCAAGGTAGTGTAAAATATGTGTTGAGGCTTCATGCACAACTAAGCGGAAAGATTGTACGGAGTCAAAAACACAGGAATACTTCTTCCCGTGCATACCGAATGGAGCAAATCTGTCTGAGCACAGACCAAGCCTCATATTTCTCTTCTCACTCGCAAAATCTGGGAACTCTCTATCAAGATGTCTCCACGCATTAGAGTCTGCAGGATGACGCATCTCTCTGGAATTTTGACCAGAACACTCCTCAGCATGCCATGTCATATCTTTTACAGTGACACTTGACTAAAATAACCTCTCTAGAAGAGGAGTGATGGGAAGATAATACATAGACTTGAAAGTTGTCTTCTTCCTACGATCAGAGGCTTTGAACCTAGGGTGGTTGCACATCCTGCACTGATTAATGCTCTCGTCATCCCCCCAAAACAGCATGCAACCATTGGTACAACAATCAATGTTCTCAAATGGTAAACCCATATCCTTCAAGAGCCTCTTACTTTGATAGAAATTTTCTAGCGCTGGGTTCTCTTTAGGTAGGGTCTGTTTGAACAACTTTGCAAAATGATTGTAGACTTTCTGACTCACTTTGCCTTCAGTTTTGATGGACAACATCTAAGCGTTGAATGATAACTGAGTCTCACTATCACAACTAGGAAATAATACACAAAATTAAGAATTAAACGTTTAGATTTTGATGTATGCAAAACAATGTGTTTAAATTAGATATATTGATCTAACACTTGTGCTAAGAAAATTGGTGTTTGAAATTTATAGTTGTAAGTGAAGTCTGCAGCTATATATTTGATCACTCTACAGTCAGACATGATCCTACAGCTGTAAGGTTTCTCAACAGCCGATTTTTCTTATTGACAGGACTCTACAGCTGCAAGGTTGAAGACTCTACAGCTGCAAAGAACCATTTGAAGAAGTAGTACAAGTCATAGATTTTTTTTGAAGATAATGAAGACCCTTAAGCACAATTAGTGTAGCTTTCATGCACTCACTAAAATGTACTTAAGTGGAGGATATTTCTTTAATGCTGGAGGATAATGGAGATTAGTTGCAAGACAGCCAGAATTCTGAAGAAAAGGACAATAGTACACTTAGTACTATCCTGTGTGAAGGATGAGGACCACTTCACACATGCCAAATGGAGAGAGAGGAGTCTTATCCGGATTTCAAATTTGAAAATTCCAACGGATAAGTCATACCACTCAATTTATAAATAGAAGAAGTCCTCAGAGGAAGCAACAACAACAACCCTGAGCATACAAGCATTCTGCCTAAGCAAGTCTACAGCCAACAAAATTTCTGAGAGAGCTTTATTGTTTTTATTCCTTGTGATTCATAGGATAGTTGGTTTGGATTTTCTTAGAAAGAATCATACCTTTTGTTGTTGTTCCCTCACCTGTGTTAATTTCTACTTAGTGTAGATATCTCTTTGTGAGGTTTTGTGAAACTCTTTGTGAGTTATATTCTGAGTGAATAGGGTAGTTTAATCTCTTGTTAGAATAGGAATCTGAGTGAACCTAGTTCTAAGGGGGAACTACTTGTATTGATCTGAGTGATCTCATCTTAGTGAATTTGGTACTTGAGTGGTGTAACAGTAGATGTAGGTGGTCTTTTTATAGACACTGAACCACTACAATCTTGGCCTATTTACTTTTCTATCATTTATACTCTTGTTCTGCATATTTAATTTAATGTTACATTCATCATTATTTTGAAATTCGAGTGCATAAGACTTTGTGATTTTCACAAAGAGAAACTGACTCTACAGCTGTAAACTTGTCTAAGTCACTCAGCTGTTGAGCCTGTTTATATTGTTTTTCATTAACACTCACTTATTTCCGCTGCACATTAGAGTATTCTCAATACAATTTTAATTGTGAGAGCTCCTCTGATATTTTGTCTACAAGTGATCTTTTATTTTGCAAGGTTTTGAACTCTGCAGCTGTAGACTTCTTGAGTCCACAGCTGTAACCTTTGTGGTCCAGTTTCTAAAACTCTTGTAGACTTACCTTTTTAAACTTGTTAGAGGCTACTGTAAGGTTCTAGAATTCCCTCTATTTTGAAAAATCTGATTTTGGACTCAAGGTCTGTTCACCCCCCCCCCCCTCTAGACCTTGACCACTTTAAGGGACCAACAAGTGGTATCAGAGCAGTTGGCTTGCCACTGCTTTGATCAGTACCTAGCTAGATCCTTTTGGTTTTTGAAAAACACACCTGCATATTTGCATGGCTCCCAAGATGGTGAAATCCAAAGTTCCAATGTTCTCCGCTGAGGACTATGATGAATGGAAAATTAGAATGCAAGCACATTTATCTACAATCAATGATGAGATGTGGTCTATCATAGAGGATGGCCCTATACCCATTGTGAAGGTTAATACTACCCCTGATCAGTCAGCTGGACTAGCTCAGATTATCCCCAAACCTAGAAGGGAATGGACTGAGGATGACAAGAGAAGGTCCAATCTTGACAATGTTGCAAAGAACACTATCTATCATTCACTTGATAAAATTGTGTTTAGCAAGATCAAAAACTGTAAAACTGCAAAAGATATATGGGAAAAGTTGGAAATGATTTGTGAAGGAACTGAACAAATCAAGGAAAACAAACTCATGATAGCAGTTCAAAAGTTTGAGAACTTCAAGATGAAATCTGGTGAAACTCTTGAAAAGTTTGAGTCAAGATTCATTGAGATTCTCAATGAGCTAGACTCACTTGGTAAAGATTACTCACAAAGAGAAATGAACATGAAGGTTCTCAGAGGCTTACCTTCTGAATGGGACATGAAGGTCATTGCTATGAGAGAATCAAAGGATTTATCTAAGATATCCACCTTTGAACTCTTTTCAGACCTGAAGGCTTATGAATTAGACATAAACCTGACAACAGTAAGGTTACAGCTCTAGTGGCTGACATCCCTACAGCTACAAGTTCTGATGATGAAGACTTGGCTCTTTTTATAAAGCAGCTCAAGAAATTTGGCAAATGGACTAAGAAGAAGCAGTTCACACCAAAGGAAGATGGTAAGGTGAAATCTACAGCACCTAACTCAACTTATTTGTGCTATAACTGCAGAAAACCAGAACATTACATCAAAGATTGTCCTTACCCCAAAGTTGAGAAGTACACAGATGAAGAAAAGAGAATCAGGAGAGATAGAAAGAAAAAGTTTGACAAGGAGAGAATTAGAGCACTACTCTCTAAGTTTGATAAAAACCAGGAAGACTGTCCCTCTTCTTCTCAAAATTCAACTGCAGATTTAGAAGACTCTGACTCTACAGATTCAGATGAAGAAGCCCTGGTCTGTCTTATGGCTAAAGATGAAGAGGTATGCTCATCATCATCAAGTTATATTACAGAAAAGGATTCTTCCAGTGACATGCTAAGTGCAATCCAAAAACTACAAGAAGAAAATGAAGATCTTAGAAGAGATAATCATATTGGAAGGGAACATCTGAAAGCTTTGTTAGCTGGAGTTGAGAATGCTGAACAACAACTGCAAATTCTACAAGAACTGAAGGAAGGTTACAGTTGTCTGAAAAATGACAATGAAGAACTTTTTAATGAAGCAAGTTGTAGAGCTACAGATTGTGCTGAATTGAAGGAATCAATCAGAACTCAAGAACTTATGATAGCTGATCTTGAAGAAAGCAATGCCTATTATCAAAAGAAGTTAGATTATTTTGGAAAATCATCCAAACAATTGAAGAAGATGTTGTCTGAGCAAAGACACTCAAAGGATTTGACTGGAATAGGATATAATCCTTGTGTCTGGATGAAATACTTGCAAAAGTCAATTCCAAGACCTGAAAGAAAGTTCATCAAAGAAACAATCCCTGAAGAAGCTGTAAATTCAATCCTACAGCTAGAAGATTTGAAATTCTTGAATTCATTCAAAGAATTGTCACCAAGAAGACAACAAAAGATCAAGGATATCATGGATGATACTGAAGAAGATGTTTCAAACATGTTGAAAAACATGATTCTAAAACCAACTACAGATTCAAATATACAGTCAGAAGAAGAAGTCTTTCATAAATTGGATATGGAAAGAAGACTCAATTTTGATAGATTCTGGAATGGAAATATGTCAGACATGTCTCCTTCTTCAAGCACTCAAAGAGGAGGATCAAGCAAGAACTGTAGAATTAACAACTCTTCAGCTCCTAGAAAGGCTTGGATTGCAAAGAGTAACACTAGAGGAAATCCAAAGCATTGGATTTCAAATAACTCACTTTATTTTGCAGGGACATGTTACAACCACCAAAAGAGAGATTTGGTACATAGACAGTGGTTGTGCAAGACAAATGACTAGAGATAGAAGTTTGCTACAAAATATGAAGGAACACAAAGGTCCTAAGGTTGTTTTTGGTGATAATGCCCGTGGAACAGCTAAAGGATCAGGATGTCTACTTAAAGGAAAAGTTCCGATCAATGATGTTTATTTGGTAGAAGGTTTAAAGCATAACTTGCTTAGTGTGAGTCAATTTTGTGATAAAGGCTACACTGTAGACTTTACACATGACACTTGCATAGTCAAAGATGTTGAATCCCAAACCACTAAACTAACAGGAACTAGAAAAAGGAATGTTTACATTGTAGAGTGGAACTCTACAGCTGAAACTACCTGCTTTCTAGCTAAAAGTTCCAATGAAGTTAGTTGGCTATGGCACAAAAGAATGAATAACATAAACTTTAAAACCATGAATGAACTTGTGAATAACAGACTTGTAAGAGGTCTGCCAAACACTAAGTTCATGAAGGAACACTTATGTGATGCTTGTGTCAAAGGGAAACAAATCAAGAAGACTTTCAAAAGCAAAACACACCCAAGCACTTCAAGAACACTTGAATTACTGCATACGGATCTTTTTGGACCCATAGAACCAGTGAATATAAGTGGGAAGAAGTATACTTTGGTTGTAGTAGATGATTACTCAAGATTTTCTAGGACTGTATTTCTAAGAAAGAAGAGTGAAAATCAACAAAGGTTACCAGAATTATTAAGAAGGATTCAAAATGAAAAGAACTTGAAGATTGTGAAGATCAGATCAGATAGAGGAACAGAATTCACAAATCAAGTCATTGAAGAGTATTGTTCACTTTATGGCATAATGCATGAATACTCTGCAACTAGAACCCCACAGCAGAATGGAGTTGCAGAAAGGAAGAATAGAACACTTAAGGAAGCTGCCAGAACAATGATTGTTGAAGCAAAATTACCTAAGAAATTTTGGGCAGAAGCAACAAGCACTGCATGCTATACTCAAAGTAGATGCTTGATTGTTAAGGATCATAAGAAGACTCCATATGAGTTATGGAAAGGAAGGACTTCTAATATCTCTTATCTACACATATTTGGATGTAAATTCTTCATACTGAATAATAGGAAAGAACATCTTAAGACTTTTGATTCAAAGTCAGATAAAGGTATCTTTCTAGGTTATTCTAATGTTAGCAAAGCATTTAGAGTGTATAACAAGAGATTAATGATTGTGGAAGAGTCAGATCATGTTGTTTTTTATGAACAACATAGATCCCCTGAAGAAATTATTGAAGATTCTAAAGAGGACAACTCTATAGTCACAAGTCAACAGCAGTATGTTGAGATCAAGACTCCTGTAGATTTGACCAACAAAGGCTTTGGCACTGTGATAGTTGAGTTACCTCCTTTAGAAAATGTTGAAGACCTAGTCTATGAGAATATTCAAACAGAAGTAGAGACACCAACAAAAGGACTTGATGAGTCTGCAGTAGGTGAATCTACAGCTGTAGAGAACAATGATCAAAGATTAGAACCTGTATCAGATTTGATTGGGTTGAAAGATCACCCCCCCCCCCGAGCATGTAATTGGAAACCCATCAGATGCTGTAAGAACCAGAAAACAAATTCATGAGGCAATGTTTGCTACATTTCTTTCATCTTCAGAACCTACTGATATTCATGAAGCACTGCAAGATGTCAATTATATTATTGCAATGCAAGAAGAATTGAATGGTTTTGAGAGAAATCGAGTATGGGAACTTGTTCCAAGACCTAAGAATCACAAAGTGATTGGAACTAGGTGGGTGTTCAAGAACAAACTTGATGAAGACGAAATTGTGACCATAAATAAAACAAGGCTAGTTGCTCAAGGCTACTGTCAATCTGAAGGCATAGATTTTGATGACTCATTTGCCCCAATTGCAAGATTAGAAGCTATAAGAATATTTCTAGCCTATGCTGCACATATGAACTTTGCAGTCTATCAAATGGATGTAAAGAGTGCATTTCTTAATGGTTTACTATCAGAAGAAGTGTATGTTGAACAACCACCAGGATTTGAGGAATCTACAGCTGAAGACATGGTTTATAAACTTAGAAAAGCCATTTATGGACTTAAACAAGCACCAAAAGCATGGTATGATACCCTATGTGATCATCTAATAAAAAATGGATTCAAAAAGGGTATGATTGACAAAACCTTATTCAGATTACAACATGGAAATGATATATTGCTTGTCCAAATCTATGTTGATGATATAATCTTTGGCTCAACCAATGAAGAATTTTGCAGAAAATTCTCTAAGCTCATGACTGAGAAATTTGAAATGAGCATGATGAGAAATTTGAATTTCTTTTTGGGATTACAAGTTAAGCAAATGAGAAATGAAATTTTCATCAATCAAGCTAAATACACTCAAGAGCTTATCAAAAGATTTTGAATGGACAACTATAGGCCTACCAATATACCTATGACACCTTCTGTGAGTCTTGACAAAGATGAGAATGGCAAAAGTGTTGATGTAACCAAATATAGGAGGCTAATTGGATCATTACTATACCTTATAGCTAGTAGACCTGATATCATGTTTGCAGTAGGAGTATGTGCTAGATTCCAAGTGAATCCTAAGGAATCATACTTAAATGTTGTAAAGAAGATCATCAAGTATGTCAAATCCACACAAAATCTAGGATTATGGTATCCTAAAGAAGGAGGAATTGAACTCATTGGGTACACTGACTCAGATTTTGCAGGCTGCAAGATTGATAGGAAAAGTACTAGTGGGATTTGTCAATTCTTAGGTGAAAAGTTGGTGGCATGGCACAGTAAAAAGAAAAACTCTATTGCTCTATCTACAGCTGAGGCAGAATACATTGCTGCTGGAAGTTATTGTGCACAAATCTTATGGATGCAATATCAATTACAAGACTATGGGATTGATGCAAAAGAAACAACTATATTCTGTGACAATACAAGTGCTATTGCTATTACACATAATCCAGTTTTACACTCTAGATCAAAACACATAGATGTAAGGCATCATTTCATAAGAGATCATGTTGAAAGAAATGATGTGAAATTGACAAAGATTCATACTGATTTGAGTCTTGCTGATATTTTCACTAAACCTTTGTGTGAATCAAGATTTGCAATCTTGAGAGGTAATTTAGGAATGTTAGAATTGTAAGAGACTCTGTGAAAATCACTAAATTGCAAAGACAAACCTAGAAAATTTGAAAATCAGTGAAAAGGAAAATTGCAGCTGCAAAGTCATTCAACTGCAGAGTTGGTAACTCTACAGCTGTAGACTTAGTTCTGAACTGCAAATTCCTTACCAACTGCAGGTTTTCAAATTCTAAGATTGCCAACTGCAAACCTAGGGAATTTACAGTACTTTGTACAATTCTAAAAATTAAATGGAGCACTACTAATTCAGAAACGTTTGTACTAAGTTACAGACATTTTGGATTTATTCAGCATTTTAATTAATAAAATGTTTGAATACGTGTAACATTTTAAATGGAATTAAATTTTATGTGAGTTAGATTTTGGACAAACTTAATTATAAGTTCTGGCTCAGAATTTCAAAACTCATAAATTTTAGGTCAAAGACCGTTATACCCCTGTTCTTTAATGAATGTTTAAGGAAAGGTATTTAAAGGATCTTTCATCCTTTTTATATCTCACTTTAACATTCAAACCCCCTGAAACCTTTAAACACTCCTCATCCCTTACTCTTTGAAACCAAACGCCATGATAATGAAAGTTATTTTCGGAGCTCTTTTCGATTTTGATGAGTTACTGAAGAAGCATCCCACTGATGCTACGGAAGACGTTGTTAGATACATAGTGAATCAAGGGATTCATTGTTGTCTCACCCACAACCCTGGAGCTTATGATGATAGAATCGTGCATGAATTCTATCAAAATGCAGAAGCCAATGTGGAAAGGAAGACATTATCAGTAAAGCTACAAGGAAGGAATGTTAATATCACAGCTAGTGATATTTGCAGAGCACTACATCTGAGGATTGGAGGTGACTCCCATGATAATCTCAACTTTGCTGATGAAGATGAGAAGTATTGGAGGAGATTTACTGCAAAGAAGTCATTTCCTAAGACTTAGAAGAGGACATTCAAGAAGACTGACCTTGCAGTTGAGTATGTCTATTTATATGAAGCTATTGATAAGTGTTTATTATGTAGAACTGGTGCTCATGATACTGGCACTATTATAATGTGGGATCTTATGATAGCTTTTGTTAAAGAAGTTAAGGTTGATATAGGAGAGTTGCTACTGAGAAATATTGGAAATGATGTAGTAAAAACTGGAAAGAATAAAGGTTTTGGATTATTCTTGAACTACATTTTGAAGAAGGTAGGTTTTTCTTTATTTAGTGAGCATGAAGGACAGCCTATTTTAGTTCATCGAATTATTGGAAAGACTAATTTCAAGAGAGGAGTTGTGGATGCTCCTATGGCTCCTAAGTCTAAGAAAAGAAAGAAGAACAAGACTGAAGGAAAGAAACTCACAGTTGGTAGTCCACCAAAACAGTTTGAAAGAAAGAAGAAGAAAAATGTAAGGAGGAAGCTTTTGGTGGATGAACCAACTGATTCTGAAGATGAAGTTGACAGAGAAAAGAGACAGAAGAAATTTCATTCCAAGAAAGTTACAATTGAGAATATTGACAAGTCTACAGCTGTAGACTTGCCAATTGTACAGTCTGAGGTACAAGTTGTTGAGGAACTTAGTTGAAGATGTTGCTGAACCTGAACCTGAAACAACTCCCTGTTGTTCCAGTTGAGAGGGTAAAAGGATTTGAGGAAGAAAGACAAAGATTTGATGACTGGAAGATAGTCAGAGGAATATTGGACAAATTGACAGTTGAAGAAAGGAATTTGTTCCAGTGGGTAGTTGACTGGACAAATTGCAGTGATGTAAGTGAACTAATGAAGCCTAATTTTCTTGATAACTTTATTGCTGAGAAAGTCAGGAAGAATAAAGGAAAGGGAAAACAGACTATTGTTGAAGAGTCAGCAAAACAGAGAATCACTAAATCAGCAGCTGCAGCTTTGAGAGTTGCAATTATGTCTGAGAAAGACCCAGAAGCTGAATTTCCAGAAACTGAGTTTGAAGTTGTGAGCTCAGAAAGTGAAGAAGAGATGCAACAAAGAATTGATGAAGGAAGTCACCAAGTAGTTGAAGCTGAGGGCTTAACTACTCTGGCCGAGGAAGCTATTTTGTTGGAGTCTGTAGGAGCTAGTGCTGCAGATCCAGTAAATATTGAAGAAGCTAATCTTGATGAACCTGAATCAGTAAAGAAAAAGGAGACAAGGAAAACTGATTCACCTTGTAAAGAGCCTGAGCACAAGCCAGATGATGATGATGCACCAATGGGTGGTGCTCAAGCTAAGATGATTCAAGCTGATGTTCAAGTATCTTCTGAGGCTCAAGCTGATGAGCAGATTGTTGAAGACACGTCTAAGGAGATTGATGAAAGTGCTAAGGATATGTCAAACCCCATTACAAGCATTTTCAACCAATCTCCTCCTGTCATGTTCACTTTAGAAGAAATATACAGGCATGGAACTCCTCCCCTGCAGAGTTACTCAGCACTTGAGAGAGAAAATGTTGAAAATATGGATGATTACATTGCTGATTTCTCTACAGACAAGGTAGAAATTTTGACTCCTAGCAAGAGGAAGGCCTCTACTAAAGACTCTACAGCTATAGAGTTGGTGCCTTCCAAAACTCAAAAAGTTTCTAAAGGAAAAGAATTGGTTATAAGAGAAGGAGATTCAGAAGAAGAGGATAGTGAGACAAATCCTCAAATGACACCTAAGGAAGTTGTATCCCAAGTGAAGAAGATGGAGGATTCTTTTAAAGGAATTGAAGCTGAAATCCTCAAGCAAGTCAAGAGAGTTCCTGATAATATTATCTCTCAGAATGTGAAGAAAGGAATGGAAGACTTAGTGAAGAAATTTGAAGAGAGAAGTCTGGAAGAAAATAAAATTCTTGAAAAGAATTTTAAAGCTGTTGTGGACAGCTTATTGGCTCAAAATGAACTGATTAGAAAAGATGTCATTCAGAAGACAAGAGAAATTACTACTCTACAGTCTGATATCAATCTGATGAAAGATGATTCTTTCAATTTGAAGGCTGAAGTGAAGAATGAGATGACCAAAATGATAAGTGGAAATGAGAGTTTGAAGACTGATCTTATGAGCAAGCTTAACACCATTTTGTCACACATTGATGTTGGCAAAAAGGGGGAAAGCAATATTGAGAAAGAAATCAAAGAAGGAGAAAAGGTCACTGAAGATATTCTTGAAAATGTGAAGGATATTGGAAAGTCATGGGCAAAGGAACTTGAAGCTGCCAAATCTAAAGACTTGTCTATGAGATTAGGAGAACAGTCAGAAGAAAGATCTCAACCTGAACAGATGAAGGGAAGCTCTAAAGGAAGCAAGATCATAAAGCTCCCTAAATCTATAGCTCAAAAGAAACCTACAGCTCATACATCTCAAAAACCTTTGGGTTATTGGGAACAGACTGTGAAAGAGTCAAGAGAAAGGAAGAAAGAGAAGAAAGAGAAGGAAGAGAAAGAGAAAGAAGAAAAACAGAGAAAGAAAGAATTTGAACAATCTACAGCTGTTGTCACTGCTCAACCTTTGGATGTTCAACCATTGAGCATGATACCTGCTGAAGAACAGTTTGAGAAAGAGAAGCAAATGAAGACTGAGTTTGATATCCTCTGGGAAGAATTCTTGAGTATATGCAACAGGCATACAGTGATCAAGAAAATTAAACTCAAGAAGGACAGATTCTAGAAGTTCAAGGACTTGAAGGCTGATGGATCTTTATACAAATGAGACAATGCTCGCCTCCTTGGTGGGAAGATCAAGAGAGATCCATTACCTAAAAGGTTGTTCAAATCTAAGAAGGAAGAAGAAGAATTTGAGGCCTGTGAACTTCAGATGCTGATGAAATACTTTGAAGAAGATGAGAAGAACATGAAGCTGGTAGAGCAAGGAATTCTAAAGCCCCAAGATGAATCTGAGGATGAGGATGATGAAAATGATGTTGATCACAAGCACAAAAGAAGATGAAGACTTTGTTCTAGATTAGACACTAAAACATTTTAATTTTTAGTCTAATTACCTATTGTAAGCTGTACCCTAAACCTTGTTTTGTTTATGCAGCTTTGTTCTTTGTTTTGTCTTCTGTTGCTTTGCTTTGTTCTGCTTGTTGTTCTTGTTTTGTTTCTTGTAAGACAATGCTTTATTGTCTTTGTTGCTTATTTTGTTGTTTGTTTTGCCAACATCAAAATAGGGGGAAATTCTTAAGTATCTTGGTTTATATTTTGATGTATGCAAAATAATGTGTTTAAATTAGATATATTGATCTAACACTTGTGCTAAAAAAATTGGTTTTTGAAATTTATAGTTGTAAGTGAAGTCTGCAGCTGTATATTTGATCACTCTACAGCCAGACATGACCCTACAGCTGTAAGATTTCTCTACAGCCGATTTTTCTTATTAACAGGACTCTACAGCTGCAAGGTTGAAGACTCTACAGCTGCAAAGAACCGTTTGAAGAAATAGTACAAGTCAGAGATATTTTGAAGATAATGAAGACCCTTAAGCACAATTAATGTAGCTTTCATGCACTCACTAAATGTACTTAAGTGGAGGATATTTCTTTAATTCTGGAGGATAATGGAGATTAGTTGCAAGACAGCCAGAATTCTGAAGAAAAGGACAATAGTACACTTAGTACTATCCTGTGTGAAGGATGAGGACCACTTCACACATGCCAAATGGAGAGAGAGGAGCCTTATCCGGATTTCAAATTTGAAAATTCGAACGGATAAGTCACACCACTTAATCTATAAATAGAAGAAGTCCTCAGAGGAAGCAACAACAACCCTGAGCATACAAGCATTCTGCCTAAGCAAGTCTACAGCCAACAAACTTTCTGAGAGAGTTTTATTGTTTTTATTCCTTGTGATTCATAGGATAGTTGGTTAGGATTTTCTTAGAAAGAATCACACCTTTTGTTGTTGTTCCCTCACCTGTGTTAATTTCTACTTAATGTAGATATCTCTTTGTGAGGTTTTGTAAAACTCTTTGTGAGTTATATTCTGAGTGAATAGAGTAGTTTAATCTTGTTAAAATAGGAATCTGAGTGAACTTAGTTCTAAGGGGGAACTACTTGTATTGATCTGAGTGATCTCATCTTAGTGAATTTGGCACCTGAGTGGTGTAACAGTGGATGTAGGTGGTCTTTTTATAGACACTGAACCACTATAATCTTGGCCTATTTACTTTTCTGTCATTTATACTCTTGTTCTGCATATTTAATTTACTGTTACATTCATCATTCTTTTGAAATTCGAGTGCATAAGACTTTGTGATTTTCACAAAGAGAAACTGACTCTACAGCTGTAGACTTCTCTAAGTCACTCAGCTGTTAAGTCTGTTTATATTGTTTTTCATTAACACTCACTTATTTCCGCTGCACATTAAAGTATTCTCAATACAATTTTAATTGTGAGAACTCCTCTGATATTTTGTCTACAAGTGATCTTTTATTTTGCAAGTTTTTGAACTCTGCAGCTGTAGACTTCTTGAGTCCACAGCTGTAACCTTTGTGGTCCAGTTTCTAAATCTCTTGTAGACTTACATTTTTAAACTTGTTAGAGGCTACTGTAAGGTTCTAGAATTCCCTCTATTTTGAAAAGTTTGAAAAATCTGATTTTGGACTCAAGGTCTATTCAAACCCCCCCCCCCCCCCCTCTAGACCTTGACCACTTTAAGGGACCAACAGACCACCTAAGCAGTCGCAAAATAATAAAATTGAATCGAGCAATAATTGCGCAACAACCTAAATCGGATCCAGTGATTAGCGACCGCCTGGACGGTCGCAAATATAATATTTAATTTTAAGACCGCCTGGTGGCGGTCGCTATTATTTAAAAATGAACTGGGTCATCACTTTCGGAATGTCCGCTTCGGTTTCAAAGCGGTCGCTAATTTCAGTAAATAATATGCGACCGCCTCAAGAGAATGATGAACTACAAGACGAAGTAGTTTTAAGACGTTCTACGAGACAGAGCATCATCAACCGTTCCATCTTTGCTTAGGCCGTCAATGATCGAGCTATATGTGACAACATCGGGTCGAATGCCCTTGTCTGACATTTGTTGTAGGAGCTGCAGAGCATCATCAACCTTTCCATCTTTGCTTAGGCCGT
This sequence comes from Prunella vulgaris, assembly GCA_026898435.1. Classification (NCBI taxonomy): domain Eukaryota; kingdom Viridiplantae; phylum Streptophyta; class Magnoliopsida; order Lamiales; family Lamiaceae; genus Prunella; species Prunella vulgaris. The sequence continues at coordinate 412,398 of JAPKLY010000368.1, read as the reverse complement.
GAATGATCGATCTATATGTGACAACATCGGGTCGAATGCCCTTGTCGGACATTTGCAGTATGAGGTGCAGAACATCATCAACAATTCCATCCTTGCACAATCCATCGGTTACAACGTTATAAGCCGTAACAATAGGTTTGTGACTAGTCTTTTCAAATGCCCTAAGCAAATTAAGGGCTACAAGAGTTTGTCCAGATTTACATAAACCACTAAGCATAATGAGGATCATAACATCATTTGGGTGACAGAGTTTGAAAATCAAACCTTATTGAACAATGTTTCTACCTCTGCGACTTTACCCACCAAAAACAGCCCTTGCAAGAGAGTGCTGAAAGTTGCGACATTTGGTTTGCAATCATACTTCAGGAAGATGCCCAAGACCGCAAACCCAGAGTCCACTCTGTTCATGTGGCAGCAGCAATTGATAATGATGCTCATCGTGAACACGTCTACAGGAAAACTCCATTGACGCATTTCGTCGAACATGGAAAGGGCAAAAGAGTATTCTTGCATCTTGGTAACAACACTCAATAGTTTGTTGTATACCCGAACAGAGGGTTGGGGAGACATTGCCACCATTTTGCGAAACAAGAGAACGGCATCGTTAGCTTCACGAATCGTGTTGAAATCAATTGTGGGCCGCAGATTTAGCGGCACGAATAGATTTGGCAGCAGAATGAAAGGCCTTCCGCATCAGCTTTTCCATATAACGAATGATTGAGTGAAGATTATACAACTGATTAGTGCCGGTGAAATGAGCAGATTTTTTTCTCCGCCGAAAAACCTTCAAATCTCCGTCTTGAGAAAATCTCGGCCTTATTGGGCTCTCAACTCCAAATTGAGATTTTGATAGGCCGCCGAACTTGAGCCTTTTAAAAAGTTATTGAAATTTACTACTCCCTCCCTCCGTCCCATAATTGTTTTTACACTTTACTTTTCCGTTCGTCTCACAATTGTTTTCACACCCTATAAATGGAAACTATTACTTTAACTTTATTCTCACAATCCAACTAATCTCATTATTTTAATAATATTACTTTACACAATACTCTACTTTTCTTAAAAAGTGTGTCATCTCAAAGGTGAAAACACATCTGGGATGGAGGGAGTATTTTTTAAGCCCATTGAAAATAATTTAACATTTTCCCCAATTGTGATATTTCTAACTTTAAGAATTGATCTTTTATGATATCGTTTCAAAAATTTCATTAGAGCAATCGAAGTTGGTCTGGCCAGTTGAGCAACCTAGCTCGCCATACTTAGAAGGAGGATTGGGTTTAATTTTGATTATCCTGTTTGAAAACAGGTTTAAATAAATTAATTCGTCTAAACTACAGATTTTGGCGGGTTGAAATTGGTATACTCGAATTTTCGATATTTTACCCACTTTTCCCACATTTAAACTTCAATTCATGTTCCATTTAACGTGACAGTAACCTAAATTTGTTTATAATATATTCACATAAACTAAAATAAAAATGGTTCGTTTCGAAAGGATAAATGATAAAATTCTAGTTAATAATCTTCAGTAAAAAATTTACGTACAATAGTCCAAATTTAAAAAGATAAAATGTTATGTGATAAATGATACTCATTTTTAACGAGAAAAATCATTACTTTTTAGTTAAATTTTTATCATTTTTAAAATATTGTATTTTTTTAATATATAAGAAGTGATATATTTTGAAATTGTAAAGTGACACATGAGTTCTTGTACATAAATTATGCACAAATACAACGTCCACAATCTTTTTAATTATATTTCTTCCGGTACCAATAAATTTGCTGCAAGTGCGTATGAATGTGATAATTTTTTCTGACAAACTTATCGAAATTGATTAATATGTTTAAATGATTGTGGAGAGAGATCAAATGATTGCATTTGAAGCTTTGTTTCCTTTAAAAAAATCAAAATCATAAACATTCATATATGAATCAAAATAGGATAAAACATTATTGAGCAGCAAGTATTAAAACAGATGAAGATGCCTATTAACAGCTGCAAAGGTCGTCTCAAGAACAAGAAAGCTTTGCTGAGACCAATGTTTTACTCGATTTTATAATAAAAGGAATAACAAATAAATGAAAGAAATATCAGCCTAGCATATACCAATACTACATAATTTACATCATCTTCGAGCACCAATCACTGTTACCATTACATATACTTTGATTACAGCAGTAGCATTACAACCAGATGAAGCACTAAAGTTTGTAAACATTGGAATCAACTAAATAAATAATAAAAACACAACTCAAGAGCTCATCATTCCAGCACATACCAAATCATACACTAAATCAGATCATTCATTTTTCAGTTGTGGCACAACTTTCTTAATCACTTCTACCAAGTTTTTATTTATACCTTTTCCTTTGACGACTATTTCCAGCAGCATAGATGCATTAGCAGAGTGAGCTACGAATCCCCTGTTGTACATTTCCTCCAAGAATGGTATTGCCTTATGCGCCTCGTTTTGCTTCAGCAGATTCTTAATAACATAATTGAACATCACATCATCAAGAGCAACACCATTCTTTTCCATCTCATTAAGCAAATATTTCGCCTCCTCATTGAGCCCTTCTTTGTAAAGTGAGACGATGAGGGTGGAATATGTTTGCACATTCGGTTGCAAGCCTTTGGAAGGAAGTTGGTTGAAAAGATCTCTTGCATCGTCAAGTTTTCCGACCTTGCACAACCCGTTGATGAGGATGCCATATGTTATTATATCTGTTGGATTTTTACGGTAGTATCTAAAACCAGGACAGAATATCTATGATTATATGAGTGCACTGGAAAAACGATAGACAGAACAGTAAACCGAGTCAAGGTTAGACCTTTGCCCGCAAGACGAAATACGTCATGGCTAGTGCTCACAGGATGATACGTATTCGTCCCCAAAGGTAAAACGGTTTACGTCTCTGTGATAGCAGCACCGCTAAACACAGAGGAAAGGCGAACTCACGAAGAGTACGAACTGAACACTCTATATGCTGGAAAACAGAGGAGAGAGAGAGGACTCGAGAATTTAATTTTCGTAAAAAATTCATGTATGCAGGACCTCCTATTTATAGATGCGAAAAAAGATCTCGGTTGGGATTAATTTGCAGATACGTGGAGATATTTCCACGATCTTAGTGGGCAGTTCTGGCTGCACATCATACGGAACCAATTCAAATAATTCTGGACTGCTCTGGAACCTTCCAGAAGACAATCCGACGGCCCGTATGATTTTAGAGGACGATCCGACGGTCCATATCATAGATCGCTTGGATCAATGACGTGGCAATGACACAGTATTA
>JAPKLY010000368.1:353638-409088 GCA_026898435.1 Prunella vulgaris | reverse complement strand
GGTCGACCCATTTCACATCTTTGGGTCTCTAAAAAGATATAGAGAGTTGGCCAAAGGTCCAAAGACCAATTGCCAAGATCCAAGTCCACGGGCTCGGCTCGGCTCGGCTCGGCCGGACGGACGGCGGCGGCGGCGGCGCGCGCGCGCGCGCGTGGCTAATGGGAGAGACTCCCTTAGCCTATTTTGAATACCATCATGAAACTCCTATATATATACTATGAAATCCTTCATAGTTTTTCCAATGTGGGATAGTTAAGAGATTCCATCTTTTAACTTATCCCACATGGACCCACATCAACTTGTATTAATATCCATACTTTAGGAATTAATTTCTCACTCACCGTAATTCGGTTTTGAGAACGAAAAATACCGTGACGATCTACTCCGCGAGTAGAGCGCATCGACTATACATAGTCATATGGAAATTACCGTTTTGCCCTCCAATAAATTGGTCCAATTAGAGCATTACAACTCAATTTTCAAAACCAATTACAACAATATCAGGATTAACACTTTTACCTTCCATCATCCTCAAGAACGAGAAGGCTTCACCAATTTGCAGATTTTGGAATAAACCATCTATGAGGATATTGTAAGTAAATAAATCTGGATGTACATGCTGAGCTTCCATATCCTTATAAAGCTCCCAACCATCGGCAGCTCTGCCTTGACGAAAGAATCCATGCAACATAATATTGTAGGAAATTATTGTATGCTTTAAACCCATACGAGGAATCCCTCTAAACAGGCGCCAAGCTTCATCTACATTTCCACTCTTGCAGTATCCGTCTAACACGGCACCGTATGTGATAATGTCAGGATAAACATTCATTTCAACCATAAGTTCCAAAATATATTCAGCCTCTGTCATCTTTCCTTCCTTGCAATGCGCATCTATCAATGTATCAAACGTAACCACATCTAAAGGTACACTGTGATCTACCATCTCAACTAATAATAGGTATTTTACCTCATTCCATCGGGAGAAACTGCACAAACCATGAATAATAGTATTATATGTGATAACATTGGGATGAATATGTTTTTCGGGCATTTTAGATAGGTGGTGCAGAGCATCATCTACCTTTCTGTCTTTGCACAGGCCGCCAATGATCGAGCTATATGTGACAACATAGGGTCGAATGCCCTTGTCCAACATTTGCTGCAGGAGGTGCAGAGCATCATCCACCATTCCATCCTTGCACAATCCATCAATTACAGCAGTATAAGCTGTAACATCAGGTTTGTAAGTGGTCTTTTCAAATGCCCTAAGCAAATTAAGGGCTACAAGAGTTTGTCCACATTTACATAAACCATTAAGCATTATGAGGATCATAACATTATCAGGGTGAAATTGAACAATGCTTCAGCCTCTGAGACTTTACCCACCAAAAACAGCTGTTGCAAGATAGTGTTGAAAGTTGCGACATCTGGTTTGCAGTCCTCCTGCTTCAAGAAGATGCCCAAGACAGCAAAACCAGAGTCCACTCGGTTCATGTGGCAGCAGCAGTTGATAATGATGTTCATCGTGAACACGTCTACAGGAAAACTCCATTGGCGCATTTCGTCGAACATGGAAAGGGCAACAGAGTATTCTTGCATCTTGGCAACAACACTCAATAGTTTGTTGTATACCCGAACAGAGGGTTGGGGAGACATTGCCACCATTTTTCGAAACAAGAGAACGGCATCGTTAGCTTCACGAATCGAGCTGAAATCAATGTGGGAACGCGTGGAAGGCGCCTCATTTCAGGAGATTTAGCGGCACGAATAGATTTGGCAGCAGAATGAAAGGCCTTCCGCACCAGCTTTTCCATAACACGAATGATTCAGTGAAGATTATAAAACTGATTAATGCCGGTGAAATGAGCAGATTCTTCTCCGCCGGAAAACCTTCAAATCTCCGTCTTGAGAAAATCTCTGCCTTATTGGGCTCTCAACTCCAAATTGAGATTTTGATGGGCCGCCGAACAAGAGCCTTTTATAAAGATATCAGAAATTTACTACTCCCTTTGTCCCATAGGAATTTGCACATTTTCCTTATTTGAACATCTCACGCAAATTTATACACTATTAAAAAAGGAAATATTAATTCACGTGCACACTCACAAACCTATACACATATTTACCATACGCAACTACTTTATATATAAAACACATTTTCTTTAAAAAATGTGTCGTCCCGTAGGGTGCAAATTCCTACGGGACGGAGAGAGTATTTTTTAAGCCCATTGATAATAATTTAAAATTTTCCCAAATTGTGATATTTCTAATTTTAAAAATTGATCTTTTATGCAACCGTTTCAAGAATTTTATTAGAAGCGTCAAAATTGGTTGGGCCCGTTGAGCAACCTGTCTCGCCATACTTAGAAGGACGATTGGGTTTAACTTTTCGAAATAATGAGTCACCATCGACACATCTAAGATCGCCAAATGTTCGGGAGTTCCTGTATTCAATCATTTTCCTTCTTCTTGTTGCTGGATATCTCGTTCGTACACATCTTCTCTTTGTTTCCCGGGCCTCTAGTGAGTTACAGACAGAGTTCGAAAAGGTCAAATCTTTGATGATTCCATCATCTATGATTGAGTTACGAAAACTTCTGGATAGGTATCCTACATCTGCACCGAATTCTTTCTGGTTAAAGAATCTCTTTCTAGTTGTTCTGGAACAATTAGGAGATTCTCTAGATTATAAAACTGATTAATGCCGGTGAAATGAGCAGATTCTTCTCCGCCGGAAAACCTTCAAATCTCCGTCTTGAGAAAATCTCTGCCTTATTGGGCTCTCAACTCCAAATTGAGATTTTGATGGGCCGCTGAACAAGAGCCTTTTAAAAAGATATCGAAATTTACCGCCCCTTTGTTCCATAGGAATTTGCACACTTTCCTTATTTGAACGTCCCACACAAATTTGTACACTATTAAAAAAGAAAATATTGATTCACGTGCACACTCACAAACCTATACACATATTTACCAATATACAACTACTTTATATATAAAACACATTTTCTTTAAAAAATATGTCGTCCCGTAGGGTGCAAATTCCTACGGGACGGAGAGAGTATTTTTTAAGCCCATTGATAATAATTTAAAATTTTCCCAAATTGTGATATTTCTAATTTTAAAAATTGATCTTTTATGAAACCGTTTGAAGAATTTTATTAGAGGCGTCAAAATTGATTGCCCTTTGAGCAACCTGTCTCGCCATACTTAGAAGGACGATTGGGTTTAACTTTGGTTAGCCTGTTTGGAAGCAGGTTTAAATAGGTTAATCCGTTTAAACCACAAATTTTGACGGATTGAAAGTGGTATACACGAATTTTCGATATTTTACCCACTCTTATTCACATTAGAATTTCAATTCATGTTCCATTTAACGCGACAGCGACCTAAATTTGATTACAATATTCACATAAATTAAAACAAAAATTGTTTGTTTCGAACGATAAACTAAAAAATTTATTAACTCAAGAAAAGTAATTAATCATTTAAAAGTGGTTTCAATTTTATAATAACAAAAAAAAAATTAAGAATGAAATAATTTAAGTAAAATTATATATCTTATTTTAGTACTTAACCACTCATCAATTATTACTATGCAAAACAAAAAATGGTATGTTATTAAGTGTCTGTTTTGAAACACTTAAGACAACTTCTAGAATAGCTTGTTTTCAAAGCTATCTCTCACAGTTTTTGGGAAAAAAACTATTTTATAAGTTATTTTGTAGAGTTTTAAAACAGGTACTAAGTAAAGTTATCACTTTTGATTTAAAGTTCAATTTACATATCACTTTTAATTTGAAAATCATTACTTTTCATATTTTATTTTATCTTTCGAGTATAAATGATAATCTTAAGTGAACTCAGCGACTTTTCATTGGAAAAAACATCACTTTTCTAAAATACGATATAATTTTATTAAAAAACTATGAGGTATAATGTGAAATCATTTTTTTCAAGGATTTTATTCTGTGTGTCGAGTTTCATATAATCGATATGTGAACTAATTAATAACGTGCTCAGTAAAAATTTACGTCCAATAGTCCAAACTAAAAGAATATAAAAATTTTACTTTTAACAAGAAAATCATTAGTTCTCAGTTAAATTTTTATCATTTTTAAAAAGTTGTTTTTTATTATATAAGGTGTGATATACTTTGAAATTGTAAAGTGACACATGAGTTATTGTACATAATGTATGCACAAATACAACATCCACAATTTTTTTTATTCTATTTTTCCAATATCAATAAATTTGCTGCAAGTGCGTACGAATGTGATAATTTTTCCTGACAAACTTATCAAAATTGATCAAAATATTTAATTGACTGTGGAGAGAGATCAAATGATTGCATTTGAAGCTTTGTTTCCTTTAAAAAAATATCATAAACATTCATATCTTATATCCTTTTTATTGAAAAATTTGGTATTTTTATAAAATATTTGACACATTAAAAAGTTTATAACTAAAATCATTTTCATAAAAAAATTAGTTCCTTTTTCTTTTTGCTATTTTTTCTCTGCCCTCAAATTTAATTTGATATTAGTTTTTTATTACTTTTTGTTAAGTGTCAATCAATCAATAGTTTTCTTCAACCACATAACTAATGAATTAAATCATCCCTTTATTATTGTCAGCCAACAATCCTTGATACATTTTCATTAATAAAAATGACATATACATATATATCCATGTATTGCTTTGAAATTATTTTGTTTTGCTTGAAAATTGGTTCTCTATCATGAACAAAATGTCCTCCTTAAATATTAATAAATTAATTTCATACTTTATCAGCTTATAAATATGTAGAGAATTTAACAAACAAACATTATGATGCTCATCTGGCCACTAGGCTCCTCACTTAAGTGAGTGACCTGGGTTCGATTCTCCTTTGTGAACGAATAGGAGGGAGATATATGGTTTATTTGGAGATATGAGTGTATGGAGTTTTGGTGTACTAACTTCTAATTACTAACCACTAAAAATTATGATGTATTTAGTTATAAATATGATAAACTTTTTAAGAAATGTGACATTTTAGGATGTGCATTATATCCCTAAATAAAACCTCCAAGTTTCACAAATGTGACAAAACACAACAACTACTCATGAGCAACCACCACAACATTCCGACCAGAGAAATTAAAGCCCTATCAAAGCACCTGGTGCATTCTCAATGCCTTCAACTGTGTCCTCCACATAATGTATTAAAATCCTCTATAGCCAACTAATTGAGAAGTTGATTATGCAGGCACTAACACAACGTGCAAAATTTTGGCATCAAATATAAATGTTATCATTAATTTTTTTTTTTGGTTTGACTCCATGTGTGTCTAGTATATATCAAAGGCAACACAATTAATACATTTTAAAAACTATCAAATACCAAAATTAAGTCATTTGAGTTATAGTGAGGCTCAATCTTTTCTTGATTGAGAATTAATGGGCAAACCTTCTCCTTCGTCCCTGCACTCCCAATAGCAAACTGCCCGACGAGCTCCCGACGCAGCGGAGACGAAGACGGTCTCCCCCTTTTTCGGAGAGCAAATCTCATGGAAACCAGCATACGCAGTATGGCCTGCCATACCTGTATATGTACAATTAAACATTGGGTTACTTATGAAGTCAAAAATATATACTTACTCTGTCCCAATTTATTTTTCATAGAGGATATAAGTTAAATAATATAATATAAAAATTGTATTTTATTTACTTTTGTGAATATTAATTACTTCTGAACATCCCAAAATAGAAAGTCTGGAAATTAATTATCTTGAAACGTATGGAGTATCAAGTATTCTAAAAAATTAAAATTTACCAAGAATTCCAGTATAGTGACATAGAGGCACATCAGTGTGTTCAATTTTGAATAGACCCACTGTCGATTTGATTAAGGTGTATTCCTCCCATCTTGTTGTGCCCCATAGCAGATCACCCTTTTTAAAATCTGGATTTGATGAATCCACAACCTTCGCCACTCCAAATTCCATAATAGCCTGTTCAATATAGTGTACGTTAATTAAAAATATAGGAATGTCTCGTATGCACCTGATGCATGCTATCTAACTCAGTTAAAGAAAAAATATTATATTTTTTTTGTTTCAAGGGAATGTGTCCATTTCAAAATGATATCTTTTGTTGGGAATTTTTAGTTCTATAGTGTTTTTCGATGCTTTTAATCCCAAGAGAATGGTGTATAATTAAAAATTTTGGTCCTAAAAGATTAAATGATGAGTTCAAAATAGAAAGAAAGGGCTGCTTTCGAACATAGATAGCAAATGCAATTAGACCTATTCTCTTGGATTAAAAGTGCAATTTCTCTAAATTAAGTAATTTAAACTTGTAAAATGAAAAAAACGTGAAATTGATTGGTCACACCCAACATCAACCAACCTTAACCACTTTCTCAAATAATTTGGGCATCTTCTAAATGATATGAATCTGGTCATCTCCAATTATAACTTTGGGCAAGTTTCTCATGAATTAGAATGAAGTATATATATATATATATACATACATGCTGGTACACACTGCATCAAAACATGTACTTTGAATAATCCTAATAATTTCCATGTAAAAAACAACACTGACCATCCGATTTCATTCCTCCAAAATCCATTTTAATTTGGAAAATTTTCTCATTTTCATAAATTTAGGACCATTAATTATTAGTTTCCGCTCATATGGCCTCTAAAGTCACATCTATTAATGCCTGTTTTCAATCTATTAAAAAGTGAGAAGCACCTTTTTTTAAAAAAAACAAAAAAAAAAAATGGATCTTACCAATTCTTTTAAAAAAACTTCTACAATTTTATTAGGAGTTGAAAATGAGTCCGGATCCTCTCCATTTCTTTGTGTAAATTTTTTCTAAAGGTGGAAGAGAGATAGACACAATACATGAAATGTGGTCATTATCATTGGTTCAATAAATATGTATTTTTATTAATTATTTTAATTTTGTATCTATCTCCCAAATTCACAAGAAATTTATACTAAAGAAATGGAGAGGACCTGTGGACGTTGAAAATACTCTTAATTTCGTATCAAGGTACAACCACTAAAGCGCATAGTACAAACTTCCAAAACAACAAAATTCGTCATCTTATCTCAGACCATGAAAAAAACTCACAAACGATAGTAAACAAGCATCCATGAGCATAAAAAATTAAAAAAATAATTGTTGATAGGCGAACTAAAGCAAACTACTGGTAAAGGATTACGAGAATAAATGATGAGAAGCTAGCCAACATGGAGGAGCTAGCCAACACGGAGGAGCTAGCCAATACGGAGGTGCTAGCCAACACGGAGGTGCTAGCCAACATGGAGGAGCTAGCCAACATCGAGCTAGCCAACATGGGGGAGCTAGCCAACACGGAGGTGCTAGCCATCACGGAGGTGCTAGCCAACACAGAGGAGCTAACCCGGAAGCTCGCCTAGAAGCTCGCATGGGAGCTCGCCCATGAAGCTCACCTAAGGAGCTCGCCTCAGGAGCTCTCCAAGGACCTCGCCAAGGACCTCGCCCAGCTCGAGAGCCCAAATATCAGATGTATAAATAGGGAGAATAGATATGTAGTAGGAAAGGACCTGGTAAAGGGTGCATTGTGAGGGACCAAGGCAAAGGTTACGAACCTTCGTCAACACCGGAAGCCAAATAGGCTCGTAAGGTGCCACCTCACACTTGCACATCTATAAATAAGGCATCTCTTGTACTATTCACACAATTCCAATCATAATACAACAATCACTTTCTCTCTCTAAGCTCTCATTTCTCTCTCTATATTATATCCAAGAACACAAATCTTAGTTAATTGTTTGTAGGATTAATATGTTATAAAGCCACATAAACAAACATCGTTAGTAAATTCTATCAATAATTTGGCGCTAGAAGAAGGGTCATTGAACCAAAAAATTTGAGAGTGAGAGATTAGGGTTTGCTTGAAGATTTGAATATTTGAAGGTGTTCTTGACAAAGATCAAGAACACTTGAAGATACACACACATTTTCATCCCTTGGACGAAAACCCGGATTTTCGGGTAAAAACACCAATTTCTGGATCCATATTTTATGCCCGGAAAAAGTTTTCAAACGCACGCATGTACAGGAATAAATCGGATTTCGGATAATTCGTTACACGTAAAGCTAGACAAAAACCCGGACAGGTTCACCCAAGCTGGAAGATCACCACCTCGGAGACCTTCGACGAGCTACCCCCTCCAAAATCCTAAAATACCTAAGGAACAGACCTCGACGAACATGCGGAGGTGGAATGAGGGGAACCAGGACCAGGTCGAGGGGGAGACCTCGCGCCGAGCTCCTCAGAAGAGCAATGCTCCGCGACCTCAGCGGGTTGTGGTAACTCAGGACTTAAACCCCGCCCTAAGGGACCTCGCCAACGATCCCGATGAGCTACCACCCCCGACCACCTCGGCGAGCTACCCCCGACGAGCTCGACGAGCTACCACCCCCGACGAGCTCGGCTAGCTACCCCCGATGAGCTCGATGAGCTACCACCCCCACCGAGCTCGGCGAGCTACCCCCAACGAGCTCGATGAGCTACCACCCCTTATGAACTTGGCGAGCTACCCCCGACAAGCTCGATGAGCTACCACCCCGACGAGCTCGGCGAGCTACCCCCAATAAGCTCGACGAGCTACCACCCCCGACGAGCTCGGTGAGCTACCCCCTACAAGCTCGACGAGCTACCACCCCCGACGAACTCGGTGAGCTACCCCCGACAAGCTCGATGAGCTACCACCCCCAACGAGCTCGACGAGCTACCACCCCCGACGAACTCGGTGAGCTACCCCAGACGAGAGCTACCACCCCCGATGAACTCGGCGAGCTAGAAGATGGAAGCTGTTCAAAAAAAAACGCAGGTACATACGCTTGAAGACGGAAGACACCCCTCAGCAGACGAGCCAAACATCCTAGATGTCATCTCAGTCGAAACTGAGTTGATGGAGGTAGGCAATCAGCCGGAAGAGGCACAAATTGACCAAGTACCAGAACCTGCACAAGTCGCACGACCGGCGCCCATGGAAGCAGTGGAGGAAATTTAAACTGGCCAAGTGCAAGAACCAGCGCAAGACTCACAACCTGCGCCCATGGAGGTGGACAAGGGACCTGCGGGAGGTCAAGAACCAGTGCAAATGGATGTTGACCCAACTCCCCAAGTTACAGAACCTCTCCAAACTAACGAACCCCCGGAGGTACTCACAGCTGAGGAACCTGTCCAGGTTGAGAACCAAGCTGATGACCTCGAACCGCGCCTAGGTCATGAACCCACGCAGATGTCACAAGAGGAGTGGGATGAGTTCATCAGAGATCCGAGGTGGAAAAATCAAAAAAGAAAAGCCACCCCGATGGAAGAGCTGACGGCACTCCCGGTGGACCCGGAAAGGGACTTAGAACTTTTTATAGGTTCTGAGTTACCTGAACCGTACCGGTCAAGGATGGAGTTTTTCCTGATGTCCAACTTGGACGTGTTTGCCTGGTCTCATGAAGACATGACGGGAATCCCATTGGAACATGCTTGTCACCGACTTAAGATAGATCCGACGAGGAGACCCGTACGCCAAAAATGAAGAAAATATGGACCGGACAAATACGCAGCTCTGACCGTCGAGGTAGAGAAGTTGCTGGACAACAAGCTGATCAAGGAAGCTTTATGTCCGCAGTGGGTTGCGAACCCCGTCCTGGTGAAGAAACACAACGGGACATGGAGACTCTGCATCGACTTCACGGACCTGAACAAGGCACGCCCGAAGGACAACTTCCCACTACCCCATATTGATAAGCTTGTAGATAGCACCGCTGGCCATGAGATGATGACATTCATGGATGCTTTTGCAGGCTATCACCATATAGCACTGCACCCAGATGACCAGGAACATACGACGTTCTACACCAACAAAAACATGTATTGCTGGGAAAGGATGCCGTTTGGACTCATCAACGCCGGATCTACCTACCAAAGGCAGGTGAATAAAATGTTCGACCAACACATTGGCGAGCCCATGGAGGTGTACGTGGACGACATAGTTGTCAAGAGTCTGAGAAAGGAGGATCACCTTGACCACCTAAAGCAGACCTTCGACATACTGCGCCACTACAACATGAAGTTGAACCCTAAGAAGACCAGCTTCGGCGTACACTCCGGAAAGTTCCTGGGGCACCTGGTGAGTCAGCGAGGAATCGAGGTCAACCCGCTGTAGGTCCAATGCATAATCGAGATGGGCGTGCCCGATTCCGTGTAAAAAATTCAAAGGTTGACGGGGTGCATGGCAGGCCTGAACAGATTCATCTCCAGGTCTGGCGACCGAAATCATCCATTCTTCGAGGCAATCAAAGCAAACACACGAAGGTACAAAGAAGCGGCCAAAGCCAACAAGCTACACCTCAACAAACACTTCGTGTGGATGAGTGAATGCCAACGAGCCTTCGAAGATATCAAAACATACCTGGCAGATACGCAGATCTTATCGAAGCCGATACCTGGTGAGAAACTGTACATGTACCTAGCTGCGTCGGAGGTGGCCATTAGCTCCGTCCTGGTCAGAGAAGAGGTGAAAACACACCTACCAATGTAATATGTAAGTCAAGTCTTACACGAAGCTGAGTTGCGGTATACCCCGACGGAGAAGCTAGCTTATGCACTGGTGATGAGTGTTAGAAAATTGAGGCCCTACTTCTTCGACCACCCGGTAGAGGTGCTGACGATGTTCCCACTACGTCAAATACTACAGCGCTCAGACACCGCCGGACGTCTGCTGAAATGGTCACTAGAGATCAGCCAATACGGTATAACCTACGCACCCCAAACAGCGATCAAGGGACAAGCGCTCGCCGACTTCATCATCGAGCTGACTTTCCCATAAGATCCGACGAGGGGGCGTATAGCTCTGTGGCACCTCTACGTTGACAGATCGTCAACCAGCGTAGCAGCAGGCGCCGGCGTGATCCTGATCAGCCCAGACAGACAAGTCTTCACCTCCGCAATCGCGTTCGACTTTCGAGCAACCAACAACGAAGCGAAGTACGAAGCTCTAATAGCTGGACTTAGGCTATCATTAGCTGTGGGGGCAACCAACCTTTAAGTTTTCAGAGATTCCCAGCTAATAATATCCCAAGTCCGTGGAGAAAATGAGGCAAAAGATCAGCAGATGATGACGTACCAGAAGATAGCCGCGTATCTGATCTCAATGTTTACGCAGGTCTACATCAACCAGATACCGCGGCTAGAAACACACAAGCAGATGCCCTAGCCCGGCTAGCTACGAGTAATGGCGTGGCCGAATTCACGGAGGTTGTAATCACCATGCTGAAAAACCCCTCAACGTCCGATTACAAAATAAATCAGACCTCGAGTGGGGGGCAGGAGGACAGTGAAGATTGGTGCACTCCAATCCAAAAATACTTAAAGGACGGAACAACCCCCGTGGATGCCTGGGAAGCTAGCCGGCTAGTAAAGCAAGCTGCCAGATATAGGTTTCCTCAACCACATAACTAATGAAAGAAACACATATTGAATGATTAATCATTCCGACAATCCTTGTAACATTTTCATTATTCTAATAAAAATGAAATTATGCACATGTCAAGTTACGGTGCATGAATTCTTCTAAAATTGTTATAATACAGTATTCAATTCGCCCCCGTCCCCTAAATAAGATAAAATTCTTGAAAATGTATTTTCGATTCTCCACATGGCGTATCCAGCTACCACGTAGCGAATCCAATTAACAAATACTCGAATCCGCCTCGCGAATCATACTTGTTAATTATTAAATATATTTTTTCAATTAATTTTTATTATTTTATACTACCTCCGTCCCAGGAAAGTTTGCACTACTTTCCTGGGCACGGATTTTAAGAAAAAAGTGCATTCCACTTTATTATACTACACATTAAAAGATAAACCTACTTTTTACTAATGATAATTAGTTTGATAATGATACTGTCAAAAGTGGAGGCTGTAACATAAAAAAAAAAAAGTTTTCATACAGTAAAAATTTTACTGTATGAATAATTTCCCTCCAAAATGAAACACACAAAAGTTCCCTCCTAAATTTTCTTGAGGGCAGTCTAATCAACATTTGAGCCTTAAAATCTCCCTCCAACTATTACAAGCATCATAAATACACTTTCATCTACCTTCATAAATACACTTTCAAAAACAAAAAAAACTAGAGGATCTTGAGTTGCATTCAATGAGCAGTGGGGGGAGAAGAGGCAAGGAACTCACTCCATCTGAAAAAAACTTGATTGCCCAATTCTTGATGTCAAACACCACTAATGGTGTCATTAATAGAGGCAAGCAAGCTGAAGCTGCTTCATCATTTGGAGTGTCCCGGAGGACCATTAAATATCTCTGGGCAGCTGTAAAATAACAACATTCAATTGGGCAGCCTGCTGTTTTCATCTCAAAAAAGAAAGGCATCAAACATCATGGAAGACTTAATGCTGTTTTGGATGAGGAGAAGATGATGGCCATACCATTTCGAAAAAGAGGAACCATAAGAAAGTTAGCAAGGGAAATGCAATGCAGTAAGTCCACTATTGGTAGGTGGGTGAAAACAGGGATAATCAATGCACACACCAATGCAATGCACCCTGCTATCACAGATGGAAATAAGGTACAAAGGCTTAAGTATTGTTTGAATGCTTTGGAATTTGATAACAACAACAAAGTTTCAAACCATGCAAAATGTGGTGCACATTGACGAAAAGTGGTTTTACATGTCCAAGGAAACTACAAGATCATACAAGTTGCCAAGTGAAGTTGCACCTTACAGGTCATGCAAATCCAAGAGATTTATCCCTAAAGTTATATTTATGTGCGCAGTTGCAAGACCTCTATATTCAAATGATGGTGCACTTCTATTCGATGGAAAAATAGGAATTTTTCCATTCACAAAAGAGGAACCAACCCAAAGAAACAGTAGAAACAGAGCTAGGGGTACACTTGGTGAAAAATGTGATTTTATCATATGAAAAACTTTCACACATTGGACTTAACAACGTCTTCCTAAGTTTACAGGCCACTATGATTGAGATCATGAAGAGGAAGGGGCATAATGATTTCAAGCTGACACACATGAACAAAGCAGCCTTACTTAGAAAGGGTACACTGCCATCAACACTAGAAGTGGAAGAGGTACTTGTAAGGGAATGCATTGAATATTTGATGGAGGGTGGACATATTGAACATGCAACATATGACTTTTCATCTTTATTGTCAGGTTTAGGCTATGATTAGTGCATGTTATTTACCTTTTGAAATCATTTTGAACAAAATCTTTGAAAAGATTGTTATGTTTACAGTCTAAACATATGGTTTAGAAGTCATCTAGGACTTGCTTATGCTGTAAACATAAAAATATGTAACCTTTTGCTAGTATTGACTCTCATAATGAAGAGCTCTTTTTGTAATGTTGACATTTGAGGTTACCCTCAGAATAATTTCATCATCGGGCTAATGTGTAATGGGTGGATTGATGTGAAACAGTAGAACTAAGCCTCCTAAATTTGGTGAGTCAACCCAAATGGTGGTTTAATAATGCATGTAAGCAAGCAAGCAAAGAGTATACCCCAATTATCATAGGGGTTTACAACTTGTTTATCAATGCCCCTCAGTGCAAATTCATCACAGGAATACACACAATCAAGCCTCCTATACTAGGTGAATCTACCAAATGGTGGCCTTAATTACACATTTATCACAATTAATCCAACCATATACACATCTATCACAATTAGCCCAACCATATTTATCATCACAGTATCATCAATTCACAGAAACTCAGGCATCACAAAATCGAGGCAACACAGAAACAGGGGCATTCACAGAAACTCAGGCATCACAAAATCGGCATTCACAGAAACTCAGGCATCACAGAAACCAACACAAAGACCTTTTCAAGATCGGAACATATATGGCTAGGAATTCCAGGTAGCATCGACGCAACTCAGCTTTCCTCTCCAAAGCCTCTTTCTCCTCTGAATCCAGAGCCTCTTTCTCCTCTGAGTGCGGATCCTCGGTCTCAGGGACTGGTAGCCACTCCTCATCTTCCGAATCAGGAACTATGACATCATTTATGTCGAAATCTTGTGAATCGAAAAGATCAACGGATGCCAACTCAAAAGAATGTGACTTTTGGGGCGTCTCGTTCACGAATGATTCTGGTGAATCATTTTTTATGGGATCCGACTCCATGTGAGGTGAGGCGATTTTGAGAGAGAGAGAGAGAGAAGTGAGGCGCCGATTGATTTTGCGAGAGAGAGAGATGAGTGATCTAGGGTTTCAGAGATTCGAGAGAGAGAGAAGTGAGGCGCCGATTGAGTTTGCGAGAGAGAGAGAGATGAGTGATCTAGGGTTTCAGAGATTCAAGAGAGAGAGAAGTGAGGCGCCGATTGAGTTTGCGAGAGAGAGAGATGAGTGATCTAGGGTTTCAGAGATTCGAGAGAGAGAGAGAAGTGAGGCGCCGATTGATTTATCTAGGGTTTCAGATTCGAGAGAGAGAGAGGGAGTGTGAAATGGGCTGGATCAATAATTGGATTTAGGTATTGGGTTGTTTTAATAAGTGGGTTAGGATTAATTAGCAGTGAATTATTAATGTTAATACAAAAATTATTATGAACAAGTAAGGGTATAAATGTAAATATATGTATATTGTGAATGATAATTATTTCTATTTTAAGGCTGTGCAAACTTTTCAGGGACAGATAAAAAAGGAAAGTGTGCAAACTTTCCTGGGACGGAGGTAGTATAATTTAAATTGACAATATGACACTTATTTTAGATAAAATACACTATTATACTATATATAATTGGTTAATGAAGTTTGAATTAATATTTTATTATTTAATTATATTAAATCATTCAATATACTTAAGTTTTGGTTAAAAAAAATATGAATTTTGTACATTTAATTTACATATTTTGTAAAAATATATAAACACTACCAAAAAAGTGGGTTTTACCGATCAAAATTTACCGACCGATTTTATTCGGTCGCTAATTATGTAATTAGCGACCGATGTTGACTAATGGTCAAACCCAAAATTTTCCGACTGAATACCGACCGAAAAAGCGGTCGGTAATATAAAAATAAATTACCGACCGAAATGGCGGTCGGTAAGTTATTTTTATATTACCGACCATTTTTTCGATCGCTAAAATTAAAACCCGAAAGCGGGTAGGTGGGCAATTATTGCCCGATTCGATGTTCATATTTAGCGACCGAAATATCGGTTGGTAAAATAAAAATGCGGTCGCTAAATTTCGAATATAGAACAGCCACTGCCCTTTTCTTTCCTTTTCATTCATGAAAATTTACCCCCCCCCCCCAACCTTCAAAAAATCTCTGAAATGTGAAGAAATATTGTTTCAACGTGTTGGTTGCAATCGTTCGGGTCCATTGTCACATTGTGCTCGTTGCTTCAATTTGACCGTACGTTTTTACATTTTTACCGTTTAAGTTTAGCATTATTTGCATGTTGTACATTAATTACTTATGGATATATCTATTTTGATTGGAGATTAATCCTAATTTAATTTGTTAGAATTTTGTAGTGTAATTGATGTATGATTATATATATTGGATTTTTATTTTAAAAAATCGGATATGCTTGTTTACAGTCGAAACTCTGGCAAATTTTTTTATAATTCTAATGTGGTATATTCTTAATTTAAATCAGATGGAACTCCCTGATTGTCGTTGGATGTATGAAATGTCTCGTCTGATACAAGGATCGATCAACCCTGAATTTTACAAGAACATTCATGAGTTTACTAAGTTTGCCTCTCTTAATCCACACTGCATGGATAGGTATGGCCAGATTAGATGTCCTTGTTCAAAAAAAAAGTGTGGTAACAAGAGATTTTTGAGCATTGATGAGGTTCTAACTCATCTCGTGATATCTGGTTTTACTCCATACTATTACAATTGGACCATACATGGCAAAACCCGGTGGAATTATAATCTTGAAACAGTGGTTGCCTTCTATGATCAGTTTTGTAGTAGTGGAGGTGAGAGATTTGAGATTGGTGGTTCGAGCCGTGACTCGCCTACTCCATGCTCTGAGACACCGGAGGATGAATTCCAAAGCTATCATACGATGATTGATAAGTCTGGTTTGGGTGGTCACCACATGGAAGAGGAACCAAATTCTCGTTCGAGATTTTTTGAGATGCTTAAATCTGTCGATCAGAAGTTGTTTCCTGGTTGTGATACTGAGACACAACTATCATTCAATGCTCAGATGTTGTCTATCAAAACTGAAGGCAAAGTGAGTCAGAAAGTGTACAATCAATTTGCACAGTTGTTCAAACGGGCCCTACCTAAAGAGAACACAGCGCCAGAAAATTTCTATCAAAGTAAGAGGCTCTTGAAGGATATGGGTTTACCATTTCAGAAGATTGATTGTTGTACCAACGGTTGCATGCTATTTTGGGGCGACGACGAGAGCATCGATCAGTGCAGGATGTGCAACTACCCTAGGTTCAAACCCTCAGATCGTAGGAAGAAGACATTTTTCAAGTTTATGTATTATCTTCCCATCACTCCTCGTCTAGAGAGGTTGTATCAGTTGAGTGCCACTGTAAAAGACATGAGATGGCATGCTGAGGAGTGTTCTGATGAGAATTCCGGAGAGATGCGTCATCATGCAGACTCTAATGCGTAGAGACATCTTGATAGAGAGTTTCCAGATTTTGCGAGTGAGAAGAGAAATGTGAGGCTTGACCTGTGCACAGACGGATTTGCTCCATTCGGTATGCATGGGAAGAAGTATTCGTTGTGCCCTGTGTTACTGACTCCGTACAATCTACCTCCTTGGTTGTGCATGAAGCCTCAACACATATTTCTTACTGTCTTGGTGCCTGGTCCTCAGAATCCTAAGCAAAACCTAGATGTCTACCTTTAGCCACTGATTAAAGAGTTGTTATATTTGTGGCATACGGGAGTAGAGACATATGACGTGTACAGGAAGGAAAACTTCACATTACGGACTGCTGTTTTATGGACCATCAGCGACTTTCCAGTATATTCTATGTTGTCTGGGTGGTCGACAGCTGGAAAACAAGCTTGCCCGTACTGCATGGATGGATCTGATGCATTTTATCTTCCACTGAGTAAAAAGGTATCATGGTTCGATAACCATCGGAAGTTTCTATGTAATGATCATAAATTCCGGAAGGACAAAGTGCACTTTCTAAAGGGGAATGATGTAAAGCGTCCAAGGCCACGAGTTCGAACAGGTATATAAATATTGTTTATATTTTAATCACTACTTACTTATGAAAAGAGTTTTATCAATTTAGTTTAACCATACACACTTTATTTCAGGTGATTCGTTGTTGAGAGAGGTTACAGTAACTGGCTTGTGGAAAACGACTGAGGAGGGTTGGATGAAACACAATAAACGGATCCTTGGAGGTTGGAAGAAGAGAAGCATCTTTTGGGACTTGCCTTATTGGAGTAAATTATTGATTGGACACAACTTGGATGTGATGCATATAGAGAAGAATGTGTTTGATAACTTGTTCCACACGATTCTTAATACAGAAGGCAAGACCAAAGACACTGCAAAATCCAGAGAAGAGTTAAGTGAGTTATGTTCTCGTCCTAGTCTCTCCAGTGGTCGACGAGCAGGTGAGTGGCCACAAGCAAGGTACCAAATTTCCAGAGTAGATAAGAAAAAAATATTTCAATGGGTGAAGGATTTGCACTTTCCGGACAATTACGTGTCTAACATGGGTAGGTCGTTTGAGCTAGAAACAGGGAAGGTCACTACGATGAAGAGTCATGACTGTCATGTTTTTATGCAACGGTTGCTACCGATTGCCTTTCAGTACGAACTTCCAAAGGATATATGGAGTGTGATCACGGAATTAAGTCTATTTTTCAGAGACTTAACTTCCTCAATGATTACAGTGGATGACATGCAGCGTTTGGATAGAGACATGCCTGTTATATTGTGCAAGTTAGAACAGTTTTTTCCACCCAGCTTCTTTGACTCGATGGAGCACTTACCTGTTCATTTACCGTATGAAGCTTTACACTGTGGTCCAGTGCAGTATAGGTGGATGTACCCTTTCGAGAGATAAGTATTATTATTCTAAAGTTTTTTGTTAATTATATTAAATATTGATCAATTGAATGTTTTTGTATTTAGGTATCTGCACAACTTGAAACGTAATATTGGAAATACAGCACACATTGAAGCATCCATTGTTAATGCATATCTCACTGAAGAGGTTGGAACATTTTGTTCTTATTATTTCGGCGATCAAGTTCAAACCAAGATCAGAAATGAGCCTCGCAACTACGATGGCCGGGGAGAAGAACATCCTCTTCGTGAGTTCGATGGTATGTTGTCTGTATTCTTACATGCTGGTCGACCACTGGGTAAAGGGACCAAACGGTATTTTCAAAAAAAACTGGGAAGAAGAGATGATACAGTCGTACGTCTTGATGAATACGCCCGAGGTTCAACCATACATAGAGTGAGTAATTTAATATTTTTACAAATATATTGTAAATATGTTATTGTTTCATCCAAAGGAGACACTGCACAATAGGATGAGCGAACACGAAGAGGGCTGTAATATCTGGGAGGGACTAGTCCAGTATTGGCTAGATCCGAAGCATGTTGCGAGGGCCGAGGCAGCCAGAAGAAATAGGATGAGCGACCCCACCGGGCAAGGCATAGCCATACATCGAGCAGGCTCCCGGATGATTTACGAGCATGCTCTCGCTTTTGTAAGTATTTAATTAATTTTTTAATATACTTACATTTAAATTTATTAATTTTACTTTATTAAAAAGTTTTTTTTTTGTACAGGAGCATGCATACGGACGGAAGCCCACCCTCATCGAGGAGATGCATTTTGCTCACCCGGTTGGGGAGAGTGGACAGTCCACTTATGGTCACACCACCGAGCTTCACGTATGTATTTTATTATAATTTATGTTCTAATTAATCATTTTATGAATTATACTAATTAATTATGATTATTGTTTAATTTCAGAATCAGATGAGGCAGGCCCTCGAAGAGGCTCAGACGGCATCGGCACCCACCCCGGAGAATCCTTCCCCCGCCCCTGTTGACGAGGACCAAATTTTTCTGAATGTGGTCAAAAACCGAAGAAGGGGAAGTATATAGGATTGGGCAGTCACAGTAAGACTGTCCGCCTATCCCAGAAGGGGAGCTCTTCCTATTCCCTCAACTCTTACCCCTCCTCCGATGTAGAAAGTCAACTCTCCGATGTGAGAAAGACATTGGAAAAATATCAGACAAAGGATAAGCGGATGAAGGATAGGATGAAGCAAACGGAGGACCTAGCAAAAATGATGAAGGTTTGGGTTGAGAATGCCTCGAGAACGATGGGTTGGAATGTCCCAAAATTTCCTGAGCTTCCAGAAGAACCTGAGGATGATGAGGATGAGGAGGCTGTCGATCTTGGTGACGACGACAACTTTAATTCCTCCTCAGAGTAGTTTTTTTTTTTTTGAACAATGAATTTTATTTATTTTGGATGTTTTTATATCGGATGTTGAGTAATTTTATGTTGAATGTTTAAATTATGTTGAATGTTTAAATTTTAGTAGTGTAAAATAACTAGTTTCAAATGGTTATAAATATTTATTGAAAAATATTAAAATAAACAAATTAGAAACAAAAAAGAAATTATTTTGATGAGGTAATTAAAAAAAATCCAAAGAAAATGAACATTTTGAACGAATTGTATTTGTATTTTTAAATTGAACAAATTAATAAATTTTTGTAATGTTAAATAATAAATTTACAACATTATAATATTTATTGAAATATATATATATATATACACATAAACAAATTAGAACCAACAAGCAATTAATTAGAAGCATTTTAAAAAAACGTAACTCCAAAATTTGGAGTTAAATACAATTAATTGCAAAAAATGAACAAATTAATAAATTTTCATAATATTAAATAATAAATTTATAACATTATAATATTTAATGAAATATATATATACATAAATAAAGTAGAAACAATACTCATTTAATTAGAAGCATTTAAAAAAATGTGACTCAATTTGGAGTTAAATACAATTAATTGCAAAAAAATGAACAAATTAATAAATTTCGTAATATTAAATAATAAAATTTTAACATTATAATGTTTAATGAAATATATATACATAAATAAAGTAGAAACAATACTAATTTAATTAGAAGTATTTTAAAAAAAACCTGACTGAATTTGGAGTTATATACAATTAATTGCATAAAAATGAACAATAACGACAAGTGCCCGAGTGGTCACGCCACCTCTGAGATGCCTAGAGGTCGTTTGTTCGACCCTTCACAGGCGCGAATTTGGGGGATTTAATCTGAGCCACTTATGGCTCAAATAAAAGATGCGGTGCATATACTAATATGTTGGGGGCTTGGTCAAGTGGTTCGAGCCCTGCTGAGCATATTATTTAGCGACCGTCTTATCGGTCGGTAATTATATAAATTACCGACCAATCAGGCGGTCGCCAAATAGAAAATAAAAATTAAAAAAATAATATACATTATATGTTGCGACCGCTAAAACGGTCGGTAATTATATATTTACCAACCGATTGTTCGGTCGGCAACATCCCAAAACGGGTCAACACCCGGTTCTTTTAGCGACTAATTGTCAACCGTTCAGACGGTCGCTAACTTAGCGACCGATTTACCGACCACCGTTTTCGATCAGTATATCTAATTAGCGACCGTTTTTCGGTCAGTAAATCGCGTATTTTTTGTAGTGAAAATTTTCACTTATTACATATAATAAAATATAAATAAGTAGGCGTACGTATACTTAACGAATCATACTCAAATTTTTTTTAAAAATTCGAATCCCTGTATCCGTATCGTATCGCTCCCGCATTTGTGTAACATAGATATCAAGATTGCCCCAATGAATTAAACCTAGTTCCTCCATTGCTTTGAAATTATTTTGTTTTGCTTGAAAAATGGTTCTCTATTAGGTTTTCCAAATGAACAAATGCCCTCCTTAAATATAAATTAATTGATTTTATATTTCATCAGTTCACAAAAACGTCGATAATTTAACAAACAAACATTACGATGTATTTAGTTATAAATATGATAAACTTTTTAAGAAATGTGACATTTTGGGATGTGAATTATCCCTACAAATTAAAAACCACCAAGTTAATTTCAGAAATGTGACAAAACACAACAACTATTCATGAGCAATCACCACAACCTGCTTGCCAACATTCCGACCAGAGAAAAGTCCTATCAAAGCACCTGGTGCATTCTCAATGCCTTCAACGGTGTCCTCCACATAATGTATTTGGCCTTCTTTGATGAGCGGCAACACCATCTCAAGGTACTTCGGATAGAGGTGGAAGTGATCGAAAACCAAAAATCCCTCCATACGAATTCGCTTTATTATTAGGCTCGCCAAGTTGTAGGTGCCTTCCGGTTTCTCAAGGTTGTACTGCGAGATCAGTCCACACACAGCAATGCGGCCATGCACCCTCATGTTGAGGAGCACGGCGTCCAACAGCTTTCCTCCTACGTTCTCAAAGTATATGTCGATCCCATCGGGAAAATACCTAAAATGAGAGGTTAGAATGAGTATAAATCTAATTAGGTAAGTTAGCTCACTTGGCCGCTGGGATCCTCATTTGAGTGAGTGAACCAGGTTCGATTTCATTTGAGAACGAATTAAGGGAGAGAGATATAAGATGGCTTGGAGATAATTTTTAGAGTATTTGGGGATTCGATGAACTAACTTCAAACTACTAACAACTAATCATTTACTGATAAAAAAACGAGTATAAATCTATATATGTTATATATATTGATATAATTGTGAAAGATTCTCACCTCTTTAAAGTTGCATTCAAATCAGCTTCTTCTTTGTAGTTGAAAGCATCATCAAACCCAAATTTGTTCTTCAGAAGATCAACCTGAACACAAACTAATTTAAATAAATGTGACAAGAAATAAAAAATGGTAAAAGAAATTAACCTCTTTTTAAAACGCTTAATTTCAAAATTTTGAATTCTCTACCAATTTGGGACAAAAATCGAGCAATTCCAGATCATTTGGAACTTAAAGCTAAAATATATTTTTGTTTGGGCCAAATACGCATTATTAAAATCCTCTATAGCCAACTAAGAAGTTGATTATTCATGCACTAACACAAGGTGCAAATTTTTGGAATCAAATTTTTGTTATGAAAGAAATGTTATCATTAATATTTATTTTTATTTTGATTCCATGTGTGTTTAGTACCAATGGCAACACAATTAATGTATTTCAAATACCAAAATCAAGTCATTTGACTTATGGTGAGGCTCAATCTTTTCTTGATTGAGAATGGACAAACCTTCTCCTTCGTCCCTGCACTCCCAACAACGTAGCAGCCCAACAACTTAGCAAACTGCCCGACGAGCTGCCCGACAGCTCCCGAAGCGGCAGAGACGAAGACGGTCTCACCCTTTTTCGGAGAGCAAATATCATGGAAACCAGCATACGCAGTATGGCCTGCCATACCTGTATATATACAATTAAACATTGGGTTACTTATGAAGTCAAAAATATATACTCACTCTGTCCCAATTTATTTTTCATAGAGGACATAACTTAAATAACATAATATAAAAATTGTATTTTATTTAGTTTTGTGAATATTAATTATTTTTTAACATCCCAAAATAGAAAGTGTGGAAATTATCTTGAAGTATTAAATATTCTAAAAAATGAGAATTTACCAAGAATTCCAGTATAGTAGGATAGAGGCACATCAGTGTGTTCAATTTTGAATAGACCCACAGTTGATTTTATTAAGGTGTATTCCTCCCATCCTGTTGTGCCCCACAGCAGATCACCCTTTTTAAAATCTGGATTTGATGAATCCACAACCTTAGCCACTCCAAATCCCGTTATAGCCTGTTCAATATTGCGTGCGTTAATTAAAAATTAATATAGAAAGGTCTGTTATACATGCTGATGCTACGTATCTCAGTTAAAGGATGAGTTCAAAATTGAAAGAAAGGGCTGCATTCGCACATAGATATATATATATAGCAAATGCGATTAGACCTATTCTCTTGGATTAAAAGTGTAATTTTTCTAAATTAAAAGTTGTACATATATAGTGCAATTGGTGTATAGTAAAACCGAACAAATATATTTAATATGGGTTTAACTAATATATATTTGGGTAATCATGTATTAGTATATATATGATTTAACCAAGTGTTAGGTTTAAAATTTGTAAAATGACAAAAAACGTGAAATTGATTGGTCACACCCAACATCAACCAACCTTAACCACTTTCTCAAATAATTTGGGCATCTTCTAAATATATATATACATGCTGGTACACACTGCATCAAAACATGTACTTTGAATAATCCTAATAATTTCCATGTAAAAAACAACACCGACCATCCGATTTCATTCCTCCAAAATCCATTTTAATTTGGAAAATTTTCTCATTTTCATAAATTTAGGACCATTAATTATTAGTTTTCGCTCATATGGCCACTAAAGTCACATCTATTAAAAAGTTGGGTCTTATTAATTTTAAGAAAAAAAAAATCTACACTTTTAATAGGAGTTGAAAATGAACTCTTAATTTCGTATCAAGGTGCAACCACTAAAGCGCATAGTACAAACTTCCAGAACAACTACAATCATCATCTTATCTCGATCATCAAAAAAAACCTCCCAAACGATAGTAAACAAGCATCCATGATCATGATGAGAGCATAAAACATTAAAAATTGATGAAATACCAAAACAGCCCCTTAGTGAATTGAGAGAGCACTCACAGATCCAGGGGTAAAAGAGTCAATATAGCTACCCTCCGTTTTCCCCATGCGGCCGCGCATGTAAGGGTCGCATGACAAGTACAAATTCTTCACCAAAACGGCGCCGTCCAAGCCATCGGGGACCTTCAGTTCAATAGTGGAGGTCTTGAGAATCAAGTCGGATTCTTTAGGAAAACCCTTCACATATTCTTTCAATATTATCTGCTTATTGCTAACCTCACCCATTTTAGTGTGTGTTGTGTGTGTTTTTTTCTCTTGGAAATAGTCTCCCATATATATAGGAAATATGTAATTTCATTTTATTAAGGAATATTCCTTTTTTTTTTCATTTTAATTGAGAAAGAAATTAAATTTCTTTCTTGGATGAACATTCTAGAAATGTACATAAGCACTGTCGACGAAAGTTTGTATTGTACGTATAGGAACGGATAGAGAAATTCGATGAAGAAATTAATGGGCTGTAATTTTTTTTAAATAATAACATAATTATATATATATAGAAAAAATTCATAAGTTATATTTTTAAAATATTCAAGATAAATTTATTAGAGGGAAAAATTAGATATAAAAGTCATGCTATTTCGGATATGGATTTTTTACTGGACAGTGAAATCAGCAAATGGTGATGGGCACTAAAATGATGACGTATATTCTCTTTTTTAACTTATTAACACAGTAACAAAAAATCATGACTTGATCCTTACTAAAAAGGGAGAAATAGAAAAGGAGATATACCGTATACGTCACCATTTTAGTAGCCAGACTTGGTTTTACTGACCAGCAGAGGATCTATTTTCTGCTATTTCAACATAAAATTAAGTAAAATTCAAAGTAAAGTTGAAAAGTTAATTCATGTGTAGAGCTATACAATAATTTCCAAAATTTATTAAATATTAAATACTACTTTTTAATTTTATCTTTTTCTTAATCTTTGTAATAGGTAGAATAAATAATAATAAATCATCCATTAATAATCTTTAAAAGAGTATATTAATCATTTTATATATAAATAATTAATAGTATTAAATAACTTTCTTAATACGTGTGAAAAATGAAAATATCACGTGTTAAATAATTGGAAAGGAAAAAAAGAAATTGGAAAGTAGTTCAAAGTTCAAACGTTGAAGTACAAAGTGTGAACGCGTCAAATTAATGAATTTCTTTAGGCAGAGGGTGACCGCCGGCCGCACGCATTTTGTCTCTTATAATTAAGGAGCGGCCGTGCATTTAATTATTCTCCACTTATAGCTAATTTATTTTAATGGATAAGATTAATGAATAATTATTTTTTCTTGGATAATTGGATCAATATCTTTTTATATGATGAAACATCATAAATTTTTATCATAAATAGATATAAAATGAATCAAACGTTAATAAAGAATTTGTGAGAGTTAGTCAAAATATGCACAATTTCAATGGGAAAATGTTGTTAGGATTGTAATTATAGAGTAATTATAATTTAAGGATAATATATTTTTTGGCTTGAAAAAGTAGAATAATAATATTGAAAAGTTGTAAATCTAGGACAATTGAGCTCGAATTAGGTTTTAATCCGGGCTCAAATTGGCCTTGATTTACAAGTTTTCAAAGTTATTATCCTACTTTTCCAAGCCCGAAAATATATTATCTTACTTTTCCAAGTAAAAAATATATTGTTCTTAAATTACAATTACCTTATAATAACAATCCTAAAAAAACATTTTTTTCCCAATATCAAATTGGACTAGTATTAGTGGATATGACCTTTGGTATCAGTTGTTGTTCTGATTGGTGTTAGTTATTTTCATTATTAAAGGTCGTCTGATTTGAGATGAGGTCAGCTAAGGTTAGTTGTCTACTTTTGGAAGAAGTCTGCTGATGAGGATTTCGCCTGATATGGACGTCACCTGAAGACTCAGCCGACTTGAGTGTGTGAACTACATCAGCTGACATGAACATGGAAGTCTCTTGACCATATAGTACAATGTTGCCTGATCAGCTGAGGATTAAGCTTCTGATTTCAAAACTCATCTAATCTGAAGACTGCTTCAATTTATATTGCCAACCGGCCTTAGGATAAATCATTTTACACCAAGAACCGTTAGTTATGAAACTTGGTTGAATAACTGACGTCCCAAAATTAAGATGCGCGAAAGCTGGATTGCTTAAGAGTCTAACTGATAAACTGAAGCAGTTATAACCGTCAATTACTTTGATTGCACTGGAAAGTGGTATATATTGATGTAATTTTCCCTTTGTTTAGGGCGTTAGATTTGACAATTGCAAAATTAGAATTTCAAACTTGAGGGAATTCCAAAATTGTCAAGGCAATTGTTCTGTAATATGTAAATTCGTCATCATACAGTAAAGACAAGGTGTTTCTTGATTCCGTGGATGTAGTTTTACAATCGAACCACATAAATCCTTGTGTTCTGATTACTGTTGAATTCTATTTTAATTAGTTTATATCTTTTTTTGAATTCGTTTGTTTTTGTCATGAGATTAATTTTCGAGTGAATTTTTCTTACAAAATTTACTAATAATATTAAGAGAGTATATTAATACTCCCTCCATTTCAAAATATATGTCACTTTAGCATTTATCACACATATTAAGGAGTATTATTTTTTATCAATATTACCCCTAATAAATGATTAATAGCAATGCATTGTGAAATGATTAATTGAAATTGAGTGAGTGTTTAGGAAATAATTAGGGGTAAACATGGAAACAACATTAAAAGGACATATATTATGACAAGTATAAAAACCTAAAGTGACATATATTTTGAAAGAGAGGAAATATCTATTACAAATAATTATTAGTGTTACGATGCTTCTATATGCATTTATTCTATACATAGTAAATTTAATGGTGGGTGGACTACTCCAGACATATACAAAAATTTGTTTATACATTATATAAAACATATATATGACTGATACTTGATAAACTAATATATTATGTTCGTTCCATTTTAACTGTTAACTTTGGATAAAGAAAATTGTACACATATTATTAAAAATTTCAAAAGTTCTTAAAAAATTCAACTTTGCCATTTTTTAATTTTGTAGATAAGCAGAATAAATAAACTTAAATGATTCATTAATAACTGTTAAGAAGAACGTGTTAATATTTTATACAAATAATCATTATTATTAATGACTTTTTACAATGTGACTAATTCTGTAAGTATAAATATGTATTACTTAATTCTTAAAAAATTAATTTTTTGTACTTTTCAAGTAACTATAAAGAAAATATGTATTTCTGCAAGTATAAATATGTGTTACTTAATTTATTTTTTATTCTCTTTGTTGATTTATGTTAATAATATGTTATTCATGTACTTAATACATCATTTAATACATTATATATGTTATATAAAATATAATATATTTTTTTATAAGGATAAATAAATGTTTGTGCATACAGTAACACACATTTGATCTTGCAGTAACACACATTTACTCTAATTGTAACACACATTTGCAGTAACACACATTTACTCTAATTGTAACATACATTTGCAGTAACACACATTTACTCTAATTGTAACACACATTTACTCTAGATGTAACACACATTTGCAGTAACACAAATTTACTCCAAGTGTAACATAAATTTGCAGTAATACATATTTACTCTAATTGTAACACATATTTGTTCCTCAATTTGTGTTATTATATGAGCATATATGTGTTACTATAGGATAAAATGTATTTTTATTAAGAATAAATATGTGTTACACATACAATGTAACATATAGATGTGTTACATTGCATGAAAAATATTTACTTCTACAAAAATAAAAGAATATGTGTAGAAAACAACGTTTAATCTGGTTGTAATACACGTTTTGCCTTAAAGTAACATGCATTTGCCCCAATTGTAACATACCTGGGAGCGAAAATCACAAGCTAAGCGAATTTTGGAAAAAAATACTCAAATTCGACCCGACCCGGTTTAGACCCGCGAATTTTTAAAAATGGATATTTCTACGGATCTTAGATCCGTAGAAATTTGTATATAAGTGTTTGTCAAACAGTTTATAACTGAAAAGTTAAACAGTTTATTACTGAAAAGTTAAACAATGAAAGATACACTTTTCAGTAATAAACTGTTTAACTTTTTAAAAATAAACTAGAGTTGCACCGTGTAACTGGTGCACAGGAGACTTACTTTATAGAATTTGATCTGATTTCAATTGAGGTCCTTCGTTATTATTTGAGAGATTTTTTTTTTGCCATTAGACATGGCTAAACACGAAAATAGTCATGTAGACCAAACTAAATCTTTTCTAATCATTTGACCAAGTTGATTACCCAATTAATTTCATCTCCCTTTTCAATTATGTTAATTAATATTTGGGCATGACTATATACACCTACAATTTTATGAGATACAACTACATACATTATTAAATATCTATTTAACTATTTTTATAAAAAAAAATTGAATTAAATATACATTCATAAAAATATAATTTTTAAATATATATATTTTTTAACTTGCCGACACCTTTCATAAATTATTGCGCGATTGAAAAACTGGGGAGGAGAAGAAGGTGGAGTTATAAGTTGAAAGATATATTATTAAAATAATTTTTTATATAAAGAAAAAAGTAAAATAGGTATATCTTATAATATTGGATGGTACATAATTGGAACCTTAATATTTTTAAGCAAAACTATAATTTAGTAAGTTGGGCCAATAATTTGGGCCCAGTCCAATAAAGAATTTGGGAGACCCAAAACGACCACATCTACTGGGCTGGACAGAGAGACGTGAATTTCCGCGCGAGCAATAGATTTTATAATAAAAGATAGGCCCAGGTTATTTGCACTTGCCTTTTTCGTAAATATACTAACCAGATTAATACACTATATTTTTGGAAAATACACTATCCTTTGTTCGGCAATTTTTTTTGAGTTTTTTTATTTTTTCGGAATTTTTTTCCGAACGTAGTGTAAAAATAAAAATTTGTTCAAAATATTTTGCCGAAAATTTGTAAAAATTTCGAAAAAAATTATCGAACATATTAAAGGTAGTGTATTTCCCAAAATGGCTAGTGTCAATAACATGGGCCTAAAAGATATAGAATTCATCTTCTTCTTTTTCTTCTTTTCTTAAAAAGTCAAGATTCATCAAATAAAAATACAAATCAAACCCCTTTATTTAAATAAATTACAATTACCCCCTATAGTTTCAAAATTACTAAACAAACCCCATAGTTTAAAATATTTCAACTAAATGATGTTGATTATATGAGGTTCCCAAATTACCAAATAAAACAGTGTTTTAGTGATAATTAATGGCTTTGCGTTAGGTTTCCACTCTACATCCAAGGGTTTTCTAAACGGTTAAGATAAAGATACTGAAAATAGAAAGAATAGAGGTCCACACAATTAAAAAAAATTGGTTTTGCCATTTTGGGAAGGATTTTTTTTTGCTATTTTCTTTGGTCGTCCAATTCGGACATAAAAAGTCTATATATTCTTACTACTTTAATTTCAATTCACGTTGACAAATAATTGACAAACTATATTTAACGGATAAGATAAGATTGATTATGAGTATAATAAATTGAAATTTGCAATTGATTGTGTTTGAGTATGGGTGTAATAAATTAGAATTAGTTATAAATTAAATTGAGTAATAAGAGTGATATGAACCTTTTATGTTCAAATTGGACAAAAAATATTTTTTTCTTAAAACAGAGCGAAAAAGAATACGCCCCTAAAAATGGAATCACTCTAAAATTTCGAAAGAATTGTGCAAAATTTTCAAACTTCGTGCAATTTTTTTTTCGGTAAGCCAACCTTATATCTCCCTTCTATTCGTTCCCAAAGGGAATCGAACCCGGTCACTCACTCAAGTGAGGAGCCCGTGTCCAGGTGAACTAATTTACCTAGTTTCGTGCAATTTATTAACCTAAATTATTAATAGATTCACACACAACATACATAGAATTAGATCTCAAAACGATATTCCAATTGCACATAGACATTGGAGATACATATTACAAGATAAAAACACACGATGATGTGCAAATTTATTACATAGATATATCAAACTCTCCCTAGCCACCTTTTATTCATCTCCAAATGTCTCTTCCATATGTTAAATTCACATGAATCTGCACCCCATTGGCATTTGCATGCCGCACCTGCTAAACATCGTCTGCATCTTCCCCATCTCCATCGCCGGCTCCATCATCTTCATCCTCCTCATCATTTCGCAATGGCAATCGCGCCTCACATTCTTCATCTCTCTGCAACACTCGCTCCGGAGGTCCTCCTCAGTGCTCGCCGCGGCGCTCCTCAGGACCGTCTCGTAGGGGCTGAACCCCTGCTCCATCCACCTCATGCAGTGTGTCATTTGCATCTGTTGCACCTCGGACTGGCACGACTCGTATTGGGGGTTGTCGATGACGGTGGTCACCACCGTCGTGTAGGCGGTGGCTCCGGCGACGAGAGCGACGAGGAGGGCGGCGAGGGCTATGAGTTTGGCCATGTTAGTTAATTTGTTGGTGTGTGAGTAATTGTGTGTGTTGTGAAGGGGAGTGATGGGTGTATTTATAGGTGGCGGGTGTATGGTTTGAGGGCTTTGCATGGCGAGTACGTGGTGGTTGTTTGGCCTCCACGTATCTAAAAGCATGCATGCAGACGATGCCAATGTTGTTTAATTTGCGGTGGCTTTTTGGAAGGGTACAACAAAAACAAAATGAATCCGTTAAATTTTTTTGGTTAGGCACTCGTGAAGGAAATCACATTTAATGGGATTTGAATTCAAGACGTACGTGGGGTGGAACAAAATGAAATAAAAAAAATTTAATCTCATTTAAAATTGTGAAAGTTTATAAAAATGTAAAAATTTAAGATCGTAAAATGGTGTTTCGTATTGTATTTGGCAATGGTGGAGCAAACAAATCATATTGTAGTAGCCCCGAGCAATTCTGTTCATCTGGTTAAGGTTAAAAAAAAATGGCCCCTGACCAGTAAGGTTGTTCAGGCCCATTCTTCAGCAATTGTATCCGATCCAGTGATATATTACGGGGACTCAAAATTAGTAGGAGCCAAATTTTAAAAGAAATTTTGTTAATATAAATAAATCTTACTCCCTCCGTCTTTCTATAAGTTGCTCATGTTGCCATTTTCGTCCGTCTTTCTATAAGTTGCTCATTGTTTTTTTATCTTTTTTGGAAACTACTATTCACTTCTTTATTATTATTTTCAATACTTTTTACACTATTTTCATTACTTTTTCACTTTTCTCCATCACATCACTCATACTTTTTCACTTTTTCTATCACATCACTTACACTTTTTCACTTTTTCCATCACATCACTTGTACTTTTTCACTTTTACCTTAATTCGTGTGCCCAAAAGCAACGAGCAACTTATAGAAATACGGAGGGAGTATTAAAATTATAAAATATTATTACAAATACATATAAAGAATACTACACTTACACACATCATCTTTTCCCTTCTTAATTATTTTGTATCTTAATTTTCTCTCTTCTCCTTAATTATCTCTATTCTCTACATCAACATAAAATTTAAAAAAATCGGAGAAAAAAAATATGTACTTTCCTCCTCAATTTAATCTTGTTAAGTGTAAAAGAAAATTGAGTTTGAATTCTGAATACTAATCAGGAATTCTGATCCTAAAGTTTGGATCCGGAGGAAAGATCCTGAGACAAGATCCTGAACCTGAAAGAAACGGATCCTGAGTCTAAGCGAAGGTTTGATACTGAGCCTGAGTGCACTGATCCTGGCTCTCATCTTGAGAGTTCAGATCCTGAAGGCACTTGTCTCCTGGAGACTCAGTAACCTTAAGGCGCAATCCTAAGATTATCATCCTGAGCTGAAAATCGCCTACTTCCTGAGTCACTCATCCTGAGCTAGCATTTATGAGTAAAACAGAGTGACGAAGGCTACTTTGGCAGAGTGATAAAGTCAGTCATTTGAAGCGGTTGGAGAATAATCCTATTGGACGAATGATCAATTATTCTTGGCGGTTATAACCATACGAATTAGTTGATTGGTTATGAGCTTAAATTCGGTTAAGGGATAGATCTATAAATATGTAGTCAACCAGAGATCTACAGACAAAAAATATTCACATTCTAGAGTGAGAAAACTTTGTAATCTGTAACTATTATCCATTAATTAGTGAAGTAAGGAAACTCCATTCGTGGACGTAGATCAATTTGATCGAACCACGTAAATTCTCTGTTCCTTGATTTCTTCATTTATGTTATTTGTGTCAAGATTCTGATTACTAGAAGTCTTATTGAGATCGATTTATCACAACAAATCTTAATTAATTTTTTTTCAAAAAAGTCACCAAATTTATGATGTTTAAAGGCCTTTTTTTTTATGTTGGTAACTGTTCAATCTTTTCTAATTATTTAACTTTAACCACTATATTTGAAATCTCATTTAAAAGTATTACAGAACATCTATATTCTTTGGGACGTGTACGAGGATGTTGATAAATTATACTTTTACCATTAATTGTCTCGAAAAGGTAAACAACTGATTGTGTGGGATCAATTTTGCAAATGGAAAAAAAAAAAAAGAACATATCGTCTTCGAGCTCTACGGACAATTTGTACAATAAGCCTATAATTATATGATTACTTTTATTCTAACATAATATTATACTGTCTTCATATATTTTAATTTATTTTTGTTTTCTATGTAAGGTATATGTTTTATTTTCGGAAGGTATATATGGACAAGACTCTTGTGTAAAAATATTACAATAATTAAATGGGCTGAAAGCCTGAAACCAATCAATACCAATTGAAGAACCCAACACTAGAAGGCTAGTGTCACGTCTACTTGTGATTGCTCTGGGCAGATTATAGTTGAGGCCCAAATGACGGGCCCATTTCATAACAATGCTTTTGAGCAATAAATAAATATTTTTGGTGTAATAAACAAATAATCATCTATATCAATATGGAAAGATTACAAAAATTAAAAAAATTGATACTCACTCCATCCCCCAAATTTATTCTCACTTTCAATTTTCGTCCGTCCCTCAAATTTATTCTCATTCCTCTTTTAGAAAATATTATTTTATTATCACATTCACAAATAATCACTTTATTTTCTAGTGGACCACACAATTATTCCACTTTATCCTCACTTTATCTACTTTATTTCACTTTTCTTAAAGCCCGTACCCATACATATGAGAATAAATTTGGGGACGGAAGGAGTACTAATTATAAATTGATTATGAGCAAAAAAATTATACTTTTGTGTAAATATTTTGAACCAATTTATAAATATAATTATTTTTTTAACTAATATGTAAATGCCCCTATCAATATCTTCTTCAGTTATACCCATTTACTTAATATTTTTGTCCTAAAAAATGTAAATCCGTATTTATTTTAAAAATAATTATCAAGTTCATTTAATTAAAGATTAATGCGTTTTTTAAGAGTTTAAAATTAATTTAATTATTTTAATTTTCTAATATAGTCAATCCAGCATCAACTTGATTGGTTGGATCACAAATCCCTAAATTTGTTTAGAGAGTATGTAGTGGGTGATTGTCTCGTGGGATAAGTGTAGATCTACTTTTATTTGTAACGTTGTAAAAGTTGGACTATGATCTATTTTTATTTTTACCTTGATAAAAAAAAAAAACAACAACAACGCTGCTTAACATATAGTGAAACGGGGGAGTATTTTTTCTCTTCCTCAATGATAAATTATATTGCATATATATTTAGGTACTACTCCTATCTCCCTCCATTTCGAAATACATTGCAGGAATTTTTGAACACACAATTTAAGAAAAAATTATAATGAATACGCTTTTATGAATATTATATGTGTACCGTGAGAGTAGAGTCTAATAAAATTTTTTTTATACTTGCAAATTTTTGTGAAACGTAACGGACCATAATAAAAAGTATGCAATATCTTCTGAGGCGGAGAGGATTTTCTTCAAAAATAAGTTGACATAAGGACGAAATTTTAATGTTAATTTGCATTAGTATATTTTGAAAAACATACAACTTAGTTAAAAACTTTTTCTATATTTACATCGGTAGGACAATTTTTGTGGTCAAGACAGTAATTTTGATCAATAATAACTGGATTCTGAGCATTAGCAATAACAATATGTTGGAAAGAAACATCTCTAACGAATCCATTGCTCGGCCTTGCCCATGTCTTCAGCCTCAGACCATTCTGAGTTCCACTAAACGTTGCCGTTTTAACCGTCACATTTTGCACTCCCGCCTCTTCCAAACTCCAACCAAGACGTACTCCCTATACTGTGAAAATGATGAAAGAGTCGCTCTCTTGTGAAACTTATTCATAGTATATGAAATTGATACCATAATGTCATTCACTAATGTATATGTTCTTATAAACTAATAACCATAGAATTTTATATAATAATTATTACTCCCTCTGTCCATAAACATTTTGCACACTTTCCTTTTTGGTCCGTTCCACAACACTTTGCACACCCTATAAATGGAAATAATTACTTTAACTTTATCCTTATAATATTCACATATTTACACAAATGCCATTATTTTTACACTAAATTCAACTAATTTTATTATTTTAATAATATAACTTTACACATCACCCTCAATACTATATTTTTAACACACTTTTCTTAAAAAGCGTGTAAAAAGAGGTGTGCAATCTTTTCAGGGACGGAGGGAGTAGTTTATAAGTCTAATGGTATCACCGAATAGATGTAATGATATAAATTTTGTATTATGAACAAATTTAGAGTTTGTGATGACGAAAATATTTCAAATTTCAATGAAAAGGAACTAATCTATAAAGCCCAATGTCTTGCATAATCACATACAATTCGGGCTGATGACATAATAGGTACTAATTTCCTTTAAGACAATATATACAACAGATTAACTGTGCAATTTATAAAATTTCAGGCAAAGCTTGATCAATGGAAGATATACGAAAATTAGATCATATTAATGACAAAATTTTATGTGCCCATCTGATGCAGTTAATCTGATTCAATATTGACTCATTTACAGCTTGTTCGTAAACTCTAAAGAAAAAAAAAAGTATTTTTTCTTTTAAAAAAGCTCTTAAACATGTTTTTTAACCACTATTTTAAATGCATATTACTTCTTTTGTTCAAACAATAATTTTTAACTTTTAGCTTCTACTTAAGCACTTCTACACATTCCTCAATAAAATAATAATTCAATACCTGTCTTAGAAACACTTCTTTTGCAAACACATTTTTCTTAATAATTTTTTAAAATCACTTAATTTTAAAACACTCCTTATTTTCATTTTACTACAAAAATTACTTAACATCACTTTTTTAATTCTACTAGAGATTGCGAACAGACACTTAATGGTTATATGAAATGTAGAATATTAGTTAACATTAAAAAAAATTAGTTTGTAAGTTAGAATAATATTATTAGTTTTTAGTACATAAACTGTTTCCATGATAAAAAAAAGACTGAAAAATCAAATATTTTAGGTTAAATTGAACCAAAATTTCATCAATTACTTACATCATGTGTTGTCTCTTAAGTGGTCAAGGTCTAGAGGAGGGGTGAATATACCTTGAAAAACAAAACAAGTTTTCAGATTTTTTGAAAAAGGGAATTTTAGAACCTTTCAGTTGCCTTTTATTAGTTCAAAAACAAGAAGTCTACAAGAATTTTTGGACCACAAAGGTTACAACTGTAAACTATTAAAGTGTACAGTTGCAGAGTTATAAAAACTTACAAAAAAAAAAAAACAATCAACTTGTAGACAAGATTAGAGGGGTTCTCACACTTGAAAGTGTATTGAGATATCTCTAATGTGCAGCGGAAATAAATGTGTGAGAGTTAATGAAAAACAATATGAACTTATCAAACTTAACAGTTGAGTGACTTATAAAGTCTACAACTGTAGAGTTCAGTTACTTTGTGAAAAACACAAAGTTTTATACACCTAGTTAAAATGAATGATGAATGTAAAAAAAAAAGAAATTAAATATGCAATACATAAATTAAATAGAAAATAAAAATAAATAAACAAAGCAGGAAAATAACAAGATTTATAGTGGTTCAGAGTCTATGAATAAGACCTCTTACATCCACTGTTACACCATCCAGATGCCAAAATCACTAAGATAATGCTATGGAAGGGTTGACCTTTAAAAATGAAATTGGGCAAAATTCTCCTTATGTGCCAAAAGAATTTACGCTTATTCCATTAATGATGAAATCAGTCTGCAAAATTAGACGGATCTATTCTTTTATTTTGGAACAAATATGAGACGAGTAAAAGTTTGGGCTCAAGAAAATTGGCAACAAGCAAATTATGATGCAGATGGGCCTTAAATAAAAAGAATAACAAATGGGCAAAAAAAATGATAATAAAAGCCCAACTTGGATGTCATCCAAATGAATTTTCTTGGGCAATCAATCAAGCCAACCCACGTATAAATTATAATAAAAGCCCAACTTGGATGTCATCCAAATGAATTTTCTTGGGCAATCAATCAAGCCAACCCACGTATATCTACTCCTCCTGTGATACACGGATTCTTCTAAAAATATTATAATGTATTATCGGATTCGCACCTGCACCCTAAAAAGAGTAAGATTCTTGAATTCTCGTGTCGAATTCTCGACGTGGCGAATCCAGCTAACGGATTCTCGAATCCACTCCACGAATTCTATTTATAAGCACTAAATATATTATTTAAATTGAATTTTACTATTTCGTATAAGTTAAATTGATAGTGTGACATATGTTTTAGATTGAGTTTACTACTATGATTTATGTATTAAACTAATGTAACTCGAATTGATAATTTTTTTTACGTAATTATATTATATTATTGAATATACTCATATAAATGATGTATAAAAAATATATTTTTTAGATATTATATATAATAAAATATAAATAAATAGACGTATTCCAAACGAATCGCACCCTAATTATTTAAAAAACTCGTATCCCTGAACTCGTATCGTATCGCACCCACATCTGCGTATCCGCTCCCGTGCAACATAGTACTCCTCCAAAAGTTCAAATACAAGCGAGAAATTCAAGATTTCGTGCTTAATTCACTCCAAGTCCAGAAATGACCGTGAACAAAGCACGAGGGAGCATTTGTAAGCAAAAAAAATTTGCTTCCCAAATAAATAATGACACGTGTATAAATTAAAAAAATATCAATATATATTACTATTTTAATTTTGGAAATTTATCAAATTAATTCTCTAATTAAATAGTAAAATGATATTTATTGTACATGGTACAAATCATTATTAAATTACGAGTCTCCTGGTACTCGTAAATGGCAATAAATGACTGATTTGTCCTATTTATGGAGACGGCAGAAATTAATCAAGCTAAATTTGGTTGATTCGTAAATGATGTCAATCAAATCAGTATCAGCCAACCAGATCGCGCCACGTGTCAACGCAAGAAAGGAATGTTCTTCACCTCCCACCCTATAAACAGGGGCCTTTCATATTCATTTGAAGTGGTCCACACCCATCGAAGACGAACGAGTAGCAGCAACCCACTCGACGAGCAAAATTGTGAGCTAAGAAGATCCATCGATCCAGCTCTTCGAAGATTCAAGTGTTCTTCACAAAAT
Source organism: Prunella vulgaris (assembly GCA_026898435.1). Taxonomy (NCBI): domain Eukaryota; kingdom Viridiplantae; phylum Streptophyta; class Magnoliopsida; order Lamiales; family Lamiaceae; genus Prunella; species Prunella vulgaris. The sequence goes on along the minus strand of JAPKLY010000368.1, from coordinate 371,616 downwards.
TTGAAGAAGTTCTTCGAATATTCAAGTCGGTCAAAACCCTCCAGAAACATCGTTTGATCCAAAACAAGAGGCCAAATCTCTCCGATCAGATGTTTTTCTTGAAGAACTCTTTGAAGATCATCAAGCGTTCTTCGCCATCTTCAAACATTCTTCGCCAAATTCATCCAGAAACATCCTTCGATCAGGAACGAGGAGTTCAATCCCTCTGATCAGACGTTTCTCATCCAAGAACACCTCGAAGACAACAAGTGTTCATCATTCAAAGCATTCTTCGTCAAGTTCATCCACAAGCGCACTTCGATCCAGGAGCAAGGGGCTAAATCTCTCCTATCAAGTGTTTCAAGTCAAATCCATCTTGAAGATTCGAAGATCGTTCTTCATCAAATCTTCCAAAGACTAACGCTCAATCCAAAACAAGACATCTCCGTCCTTGGATAAGCGTTATCAAGTCAAGCCAGTCAAAGTCAAGACCAAAACCGAGTCAAAAGTTGAAGGAGAATCAAAGGAACATAGCTAGAGAGAGAACCCGAAATTCAAGAAAATAAATTGTATTTCATTCAAGTGTTAATAATATTTTTATTTATACAAGAATTGTTATTACAGAACCTATTTTAAAGTTAACCCTAGATAATGCACCTATTCGTAAGTTACCCTTCATTTTTTAGTAATGTTCAAATTTGTGTGGGACGCAAAAATAAAGAAAGTGTGCAAATTCCTATAAAATAGATGGAGTAATATTTTTTAAAAATTGCACTATACATCTAATGTACTCCCTCCGTCCCACTATAAGTTGCTCATGTTGCCATTTTCGTCCGTCTCACTATATGTTGCTCATTGCATTTTTACCTTTTTTGGACACTACTATTCACTTCTTTATTATTATTTTCACTACTTCTTACTAGAGCTGTTAAAATAAACGAGCCGCTCGTGAGCTCGGCTCGACTCGGCTCGTTAAGGCTCGACTCGACTCGGCTCGATATGTTAAACGAGCCGAGCCGAGCCTAAAAAAATACTCGTTTGCTTAACGAGCTCGGCTCGGCTCGACTCGGTAGGCTCGCGAGCTGCTCGGTAGGCTCGAAAAATAGAGGTTATTTTATAAATATTATATAATTTAGGGTATAAAATATTAATATTTTACATAATAATACAATTCATATTCTCAAATCACTCATACTGGTGAATTGGTGATAGTTTTAGCTTTATTGTTGTTAAAATAAACGAGCTGCTCGTGAGCTCGGCTCGACTCGGCTTGTTAAGGGCTCGACTCGACTCGAAGTGTTAAACGAGCCGAGCCGAGCTCAAAAAAATACTCGTTTGCTCAACGAGCTAGGCTCGGCTCGACTCGATAAGCTTAACGAGCTGAGCCGAGCCTGGCACTACTCGGGCTCGCTCGGCTCGTATAACAGCTCTACTTCTTATACTATTTTCATTACTTTTTCACTTTTCTCCATCATATTACTTATACTTTATCACTTTTTCCATCACATCACTTATACCTTTTCACTTTTATCTTAATTCATGTACCAAAAAACAATGAGCAACTTATAGCGGGACAGAGGGAGTATATAAGACCAAAAATAGTCTTTGGAATTTTTTGATATTCTTTATACAAAGCATTTGATGTTAGATTTGAGAATGAGTGTGCTCAGTGTTGTCTTATTTTGGTCTGGTTATCGTTAAAAAATAGGTAATGGTTATATTTGAATAGTAATTTAATTAATATTATACTAATTAAATTGATGGGAATTAGAATATACTACTATAATGTAAGTTCAGAATTCTTTAACATGGCTTCTGGGGATCCATCCATGTCTTAGCAATAATGAAGACTGATCGATTCGTTCCGCCGCATCTCAGGCCAGCGTTTGTTGGCAAAGAGGAGAAGCCCGGATAGGAGTTCGTGAAGGGTGGACCTGGGTAAACCGGATTCCAGAGGGCCTAGACCAGGTCAGATTCAGGATCGGGGGCATTACCGGTCGAAATCAGGAGGGGGATATGAGCCGATAATCAGAGGCCGTGAGCTGTCGGATCTGGCCCAGTTCTAGTGGATGATGGTATGATTTCTTTTTGAGATATGATATATCCTATCGTTGCTTTAGGGAAGGGGATTCAATTTTTGCTCTTAATATCTGTATATTAGAAATGATATATTTACAAATTGTTCATTTTGGATGTCCTTATTGTGTTTCATTCGTTTGAATTCAGGGGCATTTGTTTTAAATTTCTCAATGATAATGAGAATGAAATTTTATTTTCCTTCTTTATTCTTGCTACGATCAATAAGAGTTTATGTTCATGGTTGTCATTAATATTGTGCTCTAATTTTGGAATAAGTAATCAAATGGGGGTAATGATTACCTTATTTAGGAGGAAAATTAATATTTTGATCTTATTATCTACTATAATTACTATATATATATCCCCACTCCCATTACCATTGAGGAATTTTATACCAAGCGCCCCCTAAATGGTTATTTGGCAATCACTGGTATTAAAAGATCAACCAATGTTTTTTACTTCTTGGCATTTAGATGCAAGTTGTGTTCTTGCTGCTAGTTGATGTCTTGATGACCTGTTTGTTTTCACTTCTTTTGTCATGACTTCTTGGTAGCTATTACTGGTTTTTACCCTGGAAGGTTTTCCCATAATTTGGATGTTACTTGGTGGAAGTTCACTAAGATTGTCAATAAGAGTGTGGTGAGAGGGGAGGGGAAGTAAGCTTCATAACAACTTCAGCCCTGACTAGTCAAGGATTTGGTGGTGCGATGCAAATATTTTCATGATGTTAGATGTATTAGTAATCTTGCAAAATAAAATGGAATACTTGTAGAGAGAGACGTTTGTGGTTGGTCTTAAGGCCAGGTGCTCTTTAGCCGTCCGATCTGTATTTGCTTTAAAACTAGGCATTGTTTGATTTTTATTTATCTATTTGATGGATATCAATCAATTACGCCCGAATCATTTTTATTTTCCATTGACAGTACTTTCTCGGAATTTGAGTTCTGTCATCGTTTAATTTGGTCACTGATTGATCTATTTCAGTCATCTTATTCACTGGATATCTTTTCTGATGCTTGAATTTATTTGATTATGATAGTATTCTGCTGGAAAGCATATGTTTTTGAGAGATTAATTTTAACTAGCTGCTCCTATATAAATTGCATTCAATTCTTAATCATGGCCATGAACATCTGAAATCTGTAACAGGGTTGCAGAATGGTGATTGATGTGTATCGTGGAACCTTAAAATGTTGGAGTGTATTAATGTATGCTCCAACTTCTGAACAAAGTTTTCAAAGAAGATATTCTTTGTGGTCAATGAAGAAAGATCCAGATCTTGAATCAGCTCCATCTCGAAATCGTAGATGGATGGTGAATAATCAGATTAAGCACATAATTCTCGGATGCCCTGATCAAGTTGCATCTGTTAATTACCTTCAGAAGAAGTTCAAGAGTCTCGACCAAAAAGGCAAGGCACTAAATTGGCTTAAGAAGTATCCTTGTTGCTTTGAAGTTTATCGTGAGAATGATGAGTATTTCTGTCAATTAACGAAACGTATGAAGTTTCTTGTGGAGGAGGAAGACTCTGTAAAAGATTCGATGGAACCGGTTTTTGTTGAGCGCTTGGCTAAGCTATTGATGATGAGCAAAAACCAGAGGTTAAATGTTTCCAAGATAAATGAGTTGAAAAGGAGTTTTGGATTTCCTGATGATTATTTGCTCAAAATTGTGCCCAAATATACTGACATGTTCAGAGTTGTTAATTATACTGGGAGACGATGTTCAATGGAGGTTGAGCTTACTTCCTGGAATCCCGATTTTGCAGTCGAGATATCAGCAAAAAGGGAAGGTTGTGAGCCTAGCTTCTCATGTTCGTTGCCACCTAATGTGGGAGAGATTTCATGAGTTCAATTCAATAACCTACACTTCACCTTTTACGCAGGATTGACTGGGTCAGTTGAAATGGACAAACAAACGAGCCGTATCCGTGGTGCATGAACTGCTATCTCTTACTCTGTGGAAGAAACTGTCTATTGCCAAATTAGGCCATTTTAGGAGAGAATTTTGCTTTCCTGAAAAATTAAATATTATGTTGCTAAAGCATCCCGGTATCTTCTATGTTTCGAATAAATATCAAATCTATGCAGTTCCTCTTAGGGAAGGGTACAACGGCTCCCAATTGATTGCGAAGGAACCCCTCGTCGTCGTGAAGGAAAAATTCGGGGAACTGATGCAGGAGGGGCGCCATGAATATAATCAATGAAGTTAGAAAAGAAAAGGAAGAAGGGTGTTATAGCCGTTGGATCTATGAATAAGAGGAGAGATGACAATAAAATTTCTTATGAACAAACTGATCAAGAAGGTGGCATATTTGATGCAGAAGAAAGGAAACGATTCTACAAAGTATTGTTTGACGATGATGCTAAATGCAATTGACAGAATAGTTAATGCAATTGCAAGCCAACGAGAGAGGACAACTCCAACAGCCTGGGCACATCAACAATAGTTTTTTTTTTTTTAAACCCCCCACCCCCCCCCCCCCCCCCCTTCCCTTAATTCGTCCCAGAGGAAATCGAACCTAAGTCACCCGGGTGAGGAGACCGGTGGCCAGGTAAGCCAATCCACTTGGTTCAACAATAGTTTAAAAGAAAGATCATATATTTCCCTATCTTGCAAATTGTTAATAACCAAAAAATAAAAAAGCAAAGGGTAGTGGAAGTCTTGAAGCTGAACTGGTAAAATTCATATAAGGTAGCTAACTGCTCCTTCATTCAAAAGAATTTTACTCATGGATTCTCTTGTAACAAAAAAGAATTAATAATTTTCATTGTTAACATAGTAATTGCATTATCATTGGATTTAAGTTTTCTCCAATCTACAAAAATAGTAGAGAGCAACTACCACTTTTTAAGAAACTGACGCAGCGTCAACGTATAAACAAAAAATTATGGATAAACAATGAAAAGAGAGCGCCTTGAAACTATTAGCCACGTCTAAGATCCCACTTTTCCATGAAGGCCAAAGCGGTCTTGTCTCCATCAGAAACCATTCCCAACTATTTTGCAGCTCTAATCAGGCAGCGCGAGGTCTTTCTCTGCTGATGAAGTAGATTTCACTGACTGATTTGAAGATTTGGCTGCCAGTACCTCAGCTTTGGCTACCAGTTCCTCAGCTTCGACCTGTTTTTGAATTTCCTCTTGAAGAGATCGAACTATTTTGCGAAGAGCCCTCCATCTGTAGGTTAACCAGAGGCCCAGTGTTCCATACACAAGGATATAAGAACCCCAGACATAAGGGTAAGTCTCTGCACTCTCTTTAGTTTTCCTATACTGCTCCATGATTAGACCTCCTAATTGTTTAACCGCAGCAGCAGGACTTCCTTCTTTCTGATCATCATCAGCAGCTTGCGAGGCTTCTGACTTTGACATTCTCTGTACCCTCTTCCACTGACAGAATTAACAAAACAATTTAATTCACATTAAAAGAAGCTAAAAACCTCAAAATATTACATTAAAGAGTGGCAATCCATTTCGTTTTCTTGGAAAACCAATTCCGGCAACAGTACTAGTATCCATTTGTATTCCATTGCTCACAATCTAAAATACCAGTAATAAAACTATCATTTTACTAAAAATCCGTGCCATAGGAGAATAACCAAAAAGGCCAGCATCCTCTCTCTCTCTACTTATAAATAGTTCACCCACTAATTCTACGCATTTGTCCCATAGCTACCTTTGTCTCATCAATCTCTAAATTTTTTCCTTTCCTCATTATTACTCACTTTTCAAGCTTTTTATATACTATCCATACAATTACAACACACTTATCCTTAATTTAAATTATGAAAGTAATTAGCAGAGGGGTGCTACTAATGATGGATGTAGTAGTGTTTGATCTCACTTCTGGCATTTATTTATTTACAAATTAGCCCTTCAAATTATCTTATATTTCTTCTTCTACAACCTTCCCTTTCCAATTCTAATTAAGATGCCTGCCAACTAATTCTATAATCTATAAATATATAAAAGCAACAGTAATTGGTCGATGTTTTTGCTGGCGAATGCTCAACAGTAAAATCGTGATTTGCACGAGTGAACACTCAACTTTAAACCATCGTATCCGAATCTAATTTTGTTATTTTTTGTCCATTCATAGGGACGCCTAATTTTTAGTCACAAAATCGCAAACCGTTTGCAAAAAATGTTGAGCCCACACTTGCAAAAAATAATTTTGAAACCCTAATAAAATATAATCACATTCAATTATACCTTCAGTTGACAGCGTTGCGTGGCCGGCGCCGGCGTGGGAGGAGGCAGCTATGCCTGGCCGCTGAAAATCCGTGGTAATGACAGAGGAAGAGTATAATAGATGGTACAATGGTTTCTGAAATTTTAGGTATAGATATAGGTCTCATGGGCCATTAATGAAATCTTGGCCAACTTTCTCATTTATTTATTTTACTTTAAGGCCCAGTTAAATGCACCCACATTTGTTATCATCAGCTCTCTCTCTCTCCCCCTTCCTCCCAGCTGCAACCCACCTTAAATGCATCATGAAACATATTTTTTCATCGTAGGTTCCCTCTTCCCCCTACCTCTTCCTTCTTTTTTTTTTCTTAATTAACTCAACAGTACTGGTGGCGGATCAAAGTTGTTAAAGTTTCAATTTGGAGCTGGGTCCTGATCAATCAGTTGATTTGTTATCGTAACTATGCTAATCTCATCCTAGGATATATATATATGTCATTCCTGATTATTTCCCATCAATCTTTGGCCCAAAAGATCAGCCATTAGATCATGTTAGTGCAACTAGAGATGCATTTGAGAAACTTGCATGCAAAACAAATCAATATTAATTTACAGAAAGATTAATCAAGATCCAGCAGCAAAGGATATGACAGTGGAGGATTTTTTTTTTTTTTTATCAGACAAATATATTAATCATGTAATATCGGAATACAAGGGATACTCCAACACTTACATGGTCCAAAAACTCATAGTGTTAAAATAATTAATTTAAAAGCATAATCTTTTAGTCTATCTAACCTATCTACCACATCGTCTGATGTCATTGCTCCACTCCGTGAAATTGGAGTTGCCCATCTCCTTTGATTTTGCAACCACCCCGTTCCACGACCTAGCCTTTATCTCTCCAATTATTTTGCTATTATTTGGACTCTCCTCGTTGAAAGTTGCATTATTTCTGGCTTTCCAAATTACCCATCTTGTACATATCCATATGGTTGAAGCGATTCTCTTCTTCTCTCATTTTCCCAGCATTTCGCTATGTTGCAAGAAATTAATTCCCGGATCAACATGTGGTATTTGTTAATGTCGCAAATGAAACCTCCAATTCGACAATTGACTGAGATGAAGGGCCATGAAACAAAATCTACTCTAAGACTATGATCATCATGTTCTTTGTCTCCCTCAATTAAAATTTAGGTATAAATGATTTTTTTTATTTCTTTTTAATTTAGAGACATAAGACAAATTAATTGAAAAATAATCATCCCAAATCAAAATGGTACATGGAGGGAATTTTTCCATTATACATTGGTACTAAATTAGCATCAAATTAAAATGATCATTTTGTTATATATTTTAATTGTAAAACCAGTCCTATAAGAATAGTTTTTTTACACTCTTCTATACAAAAAACTCTGACGGAACCACTTTTGCAACGACACTTTTCTACGGTAATTGAATCATACAAAAGACAAGATTTTAAGACGACTAATTTACGATCTTATTGATATATAATGAATATTTGATTTTACATTTTTATAGAATTTCACAAATATTTTAAATGAGATTAATTATATTTTTTTTTCATTTTGTTCCATCCCACGTACATCTTGAATTCAAATCCCATTAAATGTGATTTCCTTCACGGGTGAGGGAGAGTAAACATTTAACGGATTCATTTTGTTTTTTTTAGTACCTTCCAAAAAGCCACCGCAAATTAAACAACATTGGCATCATCTGCATGCATGCTTTTAGATACGTGGAGGCCAAACAACCACTACGTACTCGCCATGCAAAACCCTCGAACCATACACCCACCACCTATAAATACACCCACCACTCCCCTTCACAACACACACAACTAATCACACACCAACAAACTAACATGGCCAAACTCATAGCCCTCGCCACCCTCCTCGTCGCTCTCTTCGCCGGAGCCACTGCCTACACGACGGTGGTGACCACCGTCATCGACAACCCCCAATACGAGTCGTGCCAGTCAGAGGTGCAACGGATGCAAATGACACACTGCATGAGGTGGATGGAGCAGGGGTTCAGCCCCTACGAGACGGTCTTGAGGAGTGCCGTGGCGAGCACGGAGGACCTCCAGAGCGAGTGTTGCAGAGAGATGAAGAATGTGAGGCGCGATTGCCATTGCGAAATGATGAGGAGGATGAAGATGATGGAGCCGAGGATGGAGATGGGGAAGATGCAGACGATGTTCAGCAGGTGTGGGATGCAAATGCCAATGGAGTGCAGATTCATGTGAATTTAACATATGGAAGAGACATTTTGGAGATGAATAAAATTAGGTGGCTATGGAGAGTTTGATATATCTATGTAATAAATTTGCACATCATCGTGTGTAATTATATCTTGTAATAAATTTCCAATGTCTCTGCAATTGGAAATCGTTTTGAGATCTACTATGTATGTTTTGTGTGAATCTATTAATAATTAATTAGGTTAATAAATTGCACGAAAATCTCAAAAATTTTGCACAATTTTCTCGTAATTTTAGAGTGAAAATACACAAAATTAAGTCATTTCGGAGAGGGCATTATTTTTTTTACCCTCCTTCAAGAAAAGTTTATTTTTTACCCAATTTAAATCAGGCCCAAAATATATAAATCCTCCACCAACGAAGGTTAGGATTCAAAGCATTCCAACAATCTGAGCGTAATATCTTTCGACATATTGCATTAAACCACGTGCAAATATTTGAACGTATTTTTTATGGACGGAGGTAGTATATGAAATTCTCCGTCTTCCTCGAAGCTAAACCCTAATTCTCTCTCTGAATTATTCACAATTGTTTCTACTACATATATATATATGTGAGAGAATATACAAAAATATTCTCTAGAGGCAGCTGGCGGGCTCGACCGTGCCATACGCTGTTCCTCTGGCATTGGCACACGATGCCATAGCTGGTTTGTTGTCGTAGGTGAGATTAACTCCATTCAATGCAATTTTACTGCAAGGATTTGTTTTACTGCAATCAAATTTTACTGCAACTTGCGTTGCAGATGTTCCATGCACATCTTCGTACGTTATGTTGCTAATTTTCACGCCTGAGTCCTGAAAATAACAAACGGAAGAATTAATTAATACAAGAATGTAATTAATTAATTAATCATGTTAAGATTAAATCTAGAGATCATTTAATATCAAGTTTTTTGCGTATATATAATTAATTATATATATATATACGTTCATAAATTAATAATTGCCTGAATCTGTTACCTGTTTTAATTAAAATAAAAGAGAATTGATGATGTAATTTGATTTTCGAAATTAATTAGTTTCAAAAGTGTTTTTTTTTATTCAGTCTGTGACTTCACCTTACGTAGATAACCCACTACAAGAAAATTAATTTTTTAATAATAAAAAATCTTGTCACTATAATATTTTAAAATAAAAATTTCTATTAACCAAAAAGTGATCTATAAAGGTTGTTTTCTCTAAAAAAAAAAATCTTTTAAAATTTATTCTTTCTATGGGATAGAAACTTGAAGGGGGAGGGATATATACACATATTAAAAAAAAAGTAAAATAAAAAAGTTGTGTTTTGGAGAATAATTTAGTAAAAAATAAAAAGTTAGTTGAATTTACAAAACCGTTTAATCAACAATTAAAATAGAATTTTTCATATATATATATATTACTATTATTAGTACGTACCTGGCCGGTAGGACAATTGTTGTGGTCGGGGCAGTAATTTTGATCAATAATAACTGGATTCTGAGCATTAACAATGACAATATGTTGGAAAGAAACATCTCTAACAAATCCATTGCTTGGCCTTGCCCATGTTTTCACCCTTAGACCATTCTGAGTTCCACTAAATGTCGCTGTTTTAACAGTCACATTTTGCACTCCTGCTTCATTCAAATTCCAACCAAGGCTCCCTATGCTGTCCAAAAATTACCAACATATATATTTCAAATTTCAACCAATGGCTAAAGTCCAATATGTTGCATTACATACAGTGTTGGGCTTGAGCCCACTTGGTTTTGGGCCATTTGGTTAAACCTTGAGCCCCATTCTCTAACCCTAGGTGTAGTTGGATAGCCACCTTATAAAGACTACGGTGCTTCTCCTCTCGCGTGTGATCGACTAAAATCGTGATTGAGAGTTGAGAGGCTATAGTCTGGTGTGCAGCCCTACACGAGGGACTTTAGTGCCTGACCAATCTCATCGGTTTTGTGTCCACCAAACGAGTGGCCTGAACCCAAGCCCGTAAACCAAATCGTGAGTCGTGAGAGAAGGCAGGGTGACCCAACAGTGGTATCAGAGCCACGGGTTGCCTTCTTCGGCTCTGTTTGAGTTAGATCGGAGTGGGTTCGAGTGCGTGTTCCGTCGGCCATCTGTGAGCGTCGCTCGTACAGTGCCGCCGCGACTGTGTGTTGCGTCCGTCGGGGTTTCTGTTTGCCGCATTCGAGGATCTCCCGTACGCCGCCATTGAGGAGCGCAGGCCGATCATTGCGCCGTCGCCGTGAAGGGGATTCGCCCGAGAAGGCCAATCGACGGGCCGATTCGTGAAGCCCATTGTATCTGTTCAGGGCTCTTGTTCGCCGCGCTCGAGGGTTCGTTTCTGTGCGTCGCCGTTGCATCCGCCGCATCGCCTGTGTGCTCCTGTTCGTCGGAGTGGTGGCCGTCCGTGGACCTGAAGCCTGTGCGCCGTCCGCCTGTTGCTGCGCCGCCGCCCGCCTGGAGTAGTCCCGCCGTCAGCCGGTGCTGTCATCGTTGCTGTGCGCGTCGCCGAAGGCTGGTCGTCCGCTGCTGCTTGCCATCTTGCCATCTCCATCTCCCTGCGTCAGGTAAGTGGAGGTAAATTCTTTCCAATAGTTTTAATTTATTAAGCAATTTGTTAGAATTGGCTTTAAATTAAAATTTGGGAAAATTTTATTGGGAAATGGTTTTCTGGTTGGGAGAACAGGTTTGATGGTTTTGGGTTTTTTACTGTGTTTTGTGAATTTATTTGTGTAAACAAAGCAATTATATATATGAATTGCTTACAAATTAATTCGTGATATCGTGAAACACAAGGATATTTTTAAATGGTTATTTTCATTACACATATTTTATAATTATAAAGACTAAGGGGGTGTTTGGTTGGCTTATTTGAAAGGTGAGTATGATAATTAAAGTCATAGTGTGTGTTTGGAATGATTTTACTATGATTTTGATTCCTAGAAACTAACGAATCTATCATAGTTCAGTTACTTGAGAACTATGACTTTCATTCCATACACATTCCATTCCTATACATTTTCTATTCCTTACAATTATACCAAATGACCAATCGTGTTCTTTTTTCCTATTATTTTTTATAAGGGTATATTAAGAGGTAATGTGGGTACTATTTATGATCACTAATTATTTATGAAAAATATAAATATCATATTTTTTTTATAAACAATTACTTGATTAATAAATGTGTATCGCAATACTCCATATTACCTCCCACATATGACAAAAGTAATGTAGAAAAAATCAACGATTAGCAGAATTAGATGGAGGGAGTACCTATTAATAAAACAATTAATTAATATTGTAATCCAATTTCACGGGGAAATACCTTTTAATGAAACAATTAATATCGTGAACCAGTTTCACGTGGGTGCATGTGCATATGATGTTGAAATAACATAGAGGACCAACTATCATTTTACCATACCGTGGCTCCTTTTGGACAACTCTTGCCGAACTTCTTGCAGTCCCACAATGATGTCCCTTGGCCGTCTAGGGTTCCGCCGCGTATGGAAACTCCGGTGACCCTTTCGAACTTCAACCAGTTACCGGAATTCCCAATAACATTGTAATCACTTGGAGCTACAATTGTGCCATCAATCTGAATAGTAATAGCCTTATTCTTGCACAACTTCCCTGTGAAAAGTGCTTCTCGCAGCAAATATCGACCCGCCGGCACATAAATCGTGGCCCGTTTCGTGGTGGCGCAGGCGGCGGCCCATGCATCGAGAAAAGCCTTTGTGCAATCGGACTTTCCATCGGATTTTGCTCCGAAATTTTGCACATTGTATTTGGGACTTTTGGCTGCAAATGAGAATGTAACAATGGAAAGTAGTATTACAATTTTGATGCTAGTCATTTTCAGGTAGTGTGTGTGTGTGTGTTTTTTTTTTTTTTTTTTGGGTATGCTAATTAATTGTGTGATTTATATAGGGCTTAACATTTTATTTGTGGGCAAATGAGAAGAGGCAGTTGATCTGGCTTCACGTGGAAAATCGTGTCACTTATTGGTTTTATGTTGAGTGAAATTAAATAAATGAATGGACATATGTTCGGAATTGAGAAGACGAGATGAAATTCTTTCATGGTTTAGGACATTGAAATTAAGTAAATTTTGATTTATGAGTGAGGGGAGGGTTAAGAATTTTAAAAATTACAAGTTCCGAGTTATAAATGGAGCAGAATTTATTTCATATAGGTGCATTCTTTTAAAATAATTTAATTATATACTTACATTTTTTTAATTTTGGTCAATTATCTGTTAAGTACATGCATGCTGCAACTAATGAAATATTTTTTTTCTATTGATTTACTTTTTTGGGTAAAAATAATTATTATTAAAAGTAGAGAAGGGGTACAAGAAATACTTAGTCTAAAGTTATAAACCGGATAAGATTAGCAGTATAGGTAAACCTTTCTAGGATTCTCTTGTTCATTTTTTAAAAGAGTAAAATAATGTCAAAATTTTTATAGAACACTAACTCCAAAATATGCCTTTATAATTTTTCTATTATTTTCGTTACATAAAAATTTTTTATCTTTAAAAATTAATTTAATTTTCCTTTCTAGATCATCCTAACCAAACAAATTCATGATTCAATACCCTTTTTCAAGAAACATCAATGATATAAAGACAAACTCATGGGTTATATATTTGATAATGTCACTGAGGTCTCAAGCTAATTGAAGTACTATTTTCGTACTTTTGATCTTTTATTAATTATCTTAATTTATAATATTGAGTAAGATGATCTCTTCATGTGAACCAAGACTTAATGGATATGTGCCATGCATAAGAAAACTTATCTGCATCATTATTTTTTTTTTAAATTATTGTCCCTGCAGGTTTGTGTTGTGGCTTATATTTGTCTATATATATATATATATATAGATAGATAACTCACATGTCAAGAAAAAGAGTGGCTTTGGGGGGGAAGGTAAATTATTTTTAAATTAATTTTATGGTGTAATTTAAATGGCATTAGTGATTTGGCATTAATAATTATTACTAAATCATTATAATTTAATAAAACAGTTAACAGAATATACAAAAAAATTATAAGGGAATTTAACGGTGAGTGATTTAATATATTTAATTTGCCATCGTATAAAAATATTACTTTTCCAAAATGAGGCGACCAAGAAATTTTAGCATTAAAATTAATTTCAAGGGTTATGATTAATCATATTCTCAGGTACCTAATGGCACCTAATGTCCATGTGCTATTAATCATTCTTAATTATATTAAAATTGCTTCTTTATTTTATTTTCTTTACGTGTCATACGTACATTGATGCAATTCTGGTTGTAATTCTTTGAATTATTTTCTCAACAGACTTTCTAAATATTATTTTGATACAATTCATTAAAATTCCATGTGATGTAGAATGTCAAACATTTAGCACTAAATACGCTGCTTGCAGACTATGATTGTCATGTTCTTTGTCAACCCTTTCACTCCATCAAAGTTTAGGTATAATGTTTTTTTAATTTTTATTCTGAAAAACAAGAGATAAATTTATTGAAAGAAAAGGGAAAATTACTCCGATCCAATCCACCTCCTAGTGCGTGTGTGTGTATATATATATTTTGAGCATAGTGTAGTTTCATACAATGTTTTCATAACCGAATCGGTGATCAAACCGGACAGAGCACCAATTGCTGGTTTAAACGGCGGTTTCACCGTTAAAATCATTTTGGTCTATTTTCTTGTTATGGGTGCAAAGAAAGTGAAATTAAGATCAGATGAGCAAGTACTGCTGATTAACTGAACATTATACTATCAGCTGAGGAAGTCAGCTGATAGGTCTGCTGATGGTTAGTCATCTGATAAGGTCAGCTGAGATCGTTTGAGAAGTCTACTGAAAGTCATCAAGGATATCAGCGGAGTCAGTTGAGGAGATCAGCTGATGACAGTCAGCTGAGGTGGTCAGCTGAGGAGGTCAGCTGATGGTGGTCAGCTGAGGAGGTCAGTTGATGGTGGTCAGGATGATGGTCAGTCAGGATGGTATGGTCAGGTCAGCTGGTCAGATCAGGACAAAAGGTCTACTGATGATATCAGCTGAGTGCTCAGACACAGCTGATGACATATCATATCAGCAGACAAGACAAGACAAGACAAGGAAGGAGCATACTGACTCCAAAGTCAGGAATTAACTCAGGATCAGTTACGAAGCGGTTTAAACTTCCAAATTGGACAACGGGCGATCAGATTTAACAGAATCAAAACTGAAGATCATTGGGCTCTGACAGTTACTCATTTTCGGTTGCAACTGTAGCAGTTTTCTTGTTAGGTGGTTACGATCACTAGCATTAATTAGGGATTCCATACTCCTATATATATACGCACATATGTATAGAGAGAGATAGAACGATCACATACTTAGAGAAATATCCTAAACACTTGTAAATTGTATCATCCTCCATTGATTAGTGAGAGAGGTGCTCTCATCCGTGGACGTAGATCATTTCTTATTGAACCACGTAAATCTTGGTGTTCTTCAATTTCTTTATTCCAATTAATTTCAAACAATCATTGTTGACTCAACAATTGGCACCGTCTGTGGGAAGAAGAGAAGATTGTTGGTGAAATCAACTGCTATGGCTTCTACGAAGATGGGGTTTGAGAAATTCACAGGGGCGAATGATTTTGGTTTGTGGAAGGTGAAGATGAAAGCTCTCCTCACACACCATGGATTATCAAATGCTCTGAAACCAGCGAATCAGTGGCCATCATCATCTGCATCAGAACCTGCAAAGAAGCAGGAGATTCTGGACAAGGCTCATAGCACAATCATTTTGTGCTTGGGAGACAAACCTCTGAGGGAGGTGTATAAGGAGAAGACTGCCATTGATGTGTGGAACAAGCTGGAACAAGTGTATCAAACGAAATCGGTTACCAATAAGTTGTTCATGAAGCAGAGGCTTCATTCATTCAAGATGACTGAAGATAGGGATCTTGTTGAACAACTTGAAGAATTCAATAAAGCAATGGATGATTTGGAGAATCTTGAAGTCAAGATTGAAGATGAGGATAAAGTCCTGATGTTACTGAACTCTCTACCAAAATCCTTGGAGAATTTCAAGGATGCTCTGTTATTTGCAAGGCAAGAGAAGGTGTCTCCTGATTATATTCAGAATGCATTGAAAACTAAGGCGCTTCAAATGCCATCTGAAAGGAAGAACATAAATCAAGGTGAAGGGCTGAATATCAAATTCAAGAAAGGGAAGAAACCGTTTCAGGGAAAGAAGAAGAAGAATGGTAAAGGTCCTGAATCTGGAAAATTTGTGGAAAGGAGAAAATGTTTCTCATGTCAGAAGGTGGGACATCTCAAGAAGAATTGTCCTGACAAATCCAGGAAGCAAGAAGAGGATCAGAAGGCTGATGTCACAATTGCTACTCAGGAAGGATATGATAGTGCTGAGGTCTTGGCTGTTACTGATGTCAAGCTGAGTGAAGATTGGGTGTTGGATTTTGGGTGCTCATTTCATATGTGTCCCAATGAAAATTTATTCAGGGATCTAAAGAAATTTGATGGTGGATCAGTTCTCTTAGGGAATGATCAGATGTGCAATGTCAGATGCTCTGGCTCAATAAAGTTGAGAGTGCACACTATGACAAATTCGCTGATAGATAGCGGGTAAAACCCGCCATTAAAAGGGTGGAAAAAATGCTGTTGAACATGGTGATATTAAAAGTGGCGCCGAACAACAGCGGTTTAAAACCACTATTATATCGAGCTTTAACAGCGGTTTTTAACCGCTATCGTATCTTAAAAACCGCTATTATATCTTCAAAATTTGTTAACTCATAAAATCTAAAACAGCGGTTTTGTAGACATATAAGAGCGGATTTTAACCGCTATTAAAAGTACATTCAATAGCGGGTAATACCCGCTGTTGTATATTAAAACCCGCTTTTATAAGTACTTTCAAGAGCGGTTTACTTAAGATATAAGAGCGGGTATTACCCGCTATTAAAAGTAAAAAACATAGCGGGTAATAACCGCTTTCTTTTCTCAATATTTTTCCAATATTTAATTATTGCAATATTATATATTTTTTTAATAAAACTTGTAGTACGATTTTTATACTTTAATTAAAATAAAAAGAAATTTTAATATAAATAACATTAAATCTAAAAATTCAAAAGTTCATATCATTACTTGCTAATCATTGCAATAATCTTTAAAATGCATTACATCAATATAAATTCAAGTACCAATGGTGTTCAATAACTAAATTAATTAACTACTACATCATCATAATAATCAAATAGTCTTGAGCACCACGTTTGATATTCTCTTGCAGTACCATATCTCTCCTCCATTCCTTGGTTCACAACTGATGAATGAAAGTGGCTCTGCACATTGAAGATCAAGCTTCACATTCAAAGAAAATGAATTATCATCAAGGAAACAAAACTTAAACCAATATACAAAAAAGATAATTATTAATTATATAATTGTCAATTTGAGTAAAAAAAACGCACCTCTGTCACCGATCAAAAGAAGCATATCTTGTAATAATTCAAGTAATTCGTTCATGCCCCTATTGCTCCAACTATGTTTTGCCTTCAAGTTATATAATTTCACAATAAAAACCATCAATAGAATCAACAACAATCATGAAATATAACTAGAAATAATTAAATTGAAACATAAGCTCAAAATTCACAATCATCTCAACATCTAAAATTACTAAGAGTACTATCTCATCAATTTACAATTGTAAATCTTGCAAAGTAAAGGAAAATAAATTAATGAACTATTAATTAAAATATAAAAATTAAAAAAGAGATAATTTTAGAATATAATTTTCTTAAATTCTTAAATTTCAAAAATCTGCACAAAATTTCCAGTTTTCTCAGAAACATATCATACTGTTGGTTAGGGAACTAACTGATTAGGGTCATATTTGCATCAATTTGTGTCCATTTTGAGATGAATTCTTAGAATTTTGTATGCATTTAGGGCCTTAATTGTTATCTATTTTGTTAATTGTTAATTGAGCTCCATAAAAAAATATTATTCATTTAATTAAGTTCTTTCAAGAATTTAATTAATTTTTGATAATTTAATTAATGGGTATAATTTCATGAGCCTTTTAATTTAATTTAAATCGGAAAGTTTGCAGTACACATTAGGAAAAGAGATTTGGGACCACATCAATGCCACTGCCCACTCAAGCAAATTTCAGGAGAAAAGCACTGCTCAAGCATTCACTCAACCACCGTGTCTCACACATCCACAACAACCCACTGCAATCAATACCACACACAGCCTCTGAAACACCATAACCACACACCTATATACAAAGTTTGGACTTGAAATTCATTCATCCAACAATTTTTAGTCACAAAATTGCCTAATTTTTAGTCACAAAATCGCCTAATTTTTTTATTTTTAGTCACAAAATCGCCTATCACAGGGACGCCTAATTTTTAGTCACAAAATTGCAAACTGATTTGCACA
>JAPKLY010000368.1:230248-353238 GCA_026898435.1 Prunella vulgaris | reverse complement strand
CCCACACTTGCAAAAAATAATTTTGAAACCCTAATAAAATATAATCACATTCAATTATACCTTCAGTTGACGGCAGGGGTGCGCGGAGGCCGTGGACGGCAGGGGTGCGCTGAGGCCGTGGACGGCAGGGGTGCGCAGAGGCAGAGCGGTGGCAGGGCGGAGGCAGCGCGGTGGCAGCGCAGAGGCAGCGCGGTGGCAGCGCGGTGGCAGCGCGGAGGCGAGGCTGCGACTGTGTCTGATGCAGCGCACAGGCGTGGGCGGCGGAGGAGAGGCTGCGACTGTGTCTGATGTAGCGCACAGGCGTGGGCGGCGCCGGCGAGGAAGGAGGGAGGCGGTGATGCCTGGCCGCTGAAAATCCGCCTGGAGTACGCCGGAGAAAATGGAGAACCGTTTCAATTTTTGGGAGGTATCACGAAAATGAGAGGAGGAGGAAATGTGTGATGTGAATTAATTAGGGTTTATTTTGTAATTGATATTTTAATTGATTAATTTAATAAATATTTTGGTATTGAAATTTATATACAAGACTTGTCTTTGTCCAAGTGGTTAGGGTGTGTTTTTTAACTGAGAGGTTGCAGGATCGATTCTCGGAGGGGTTTATTCTTTTTCCTATTATTTAAAATGGTTAACTAATTTAATTCTATAAATATTTTGGTATTACATTTAAAACATACAAGATACTTTGTCCAAGTGGCTAATTGCGCTCAATACCTCTCCGAAGGTCAAGGGTTCGATTCCGTGCGGTAGAATTTTTTTTAGCGATTTTTAAATGTTTTAATAGCGGTTTTTAAAGTCTTTAATAGCGGTTTTTAACCGCCATAATTTTAAGAAAAGATATCATTCGAATTATAGCGGTTATCATTCACCGCTATGTTTCAACTCCGCATTTTGACTTACAATAGCGGTTGAACTTTTAATGGCGGGTTTTTTACCTTTAAAAGCGGTTTTAAAATTACCCGCTATTATATCTATGCTATTAAAAGCAAAATTTGTCATAGTGGCATGATGGTGCTGAGAGGATACTACAAGATGTCAGGTTTGTACCTGAGCTGAAGAGAAATCTTATTTCTCTTGGATCACTCAATGTTTTGGGATATGAATTCAATACAAAGAATGGATTCATATTGATAACCAAGGATAACAACATTGTGATGAAGGGCAAGAAGGTAAATGACTTGTACATTCTGATGGGTAACTCAGCTGTCGGATCAGTGAATGCAGTTATGGGCAGTTCTGATGCTATCTTGTGGCACAAGAGGTTAGGGCACATTGATGAAAGAGGACTGAAGGAACTCTCCAAGCAGAAGGCATTTGAGGATTCAAGAACAATCAAATTGGATTTCTGTGATCACTGTGTGTTGGAAAAATCCAAGAAACACTCTTATGCAAAGGGGAAACATCATACTGATGCTCCTTTGGACTATGTACACTCTGACATCTGGGGGCCATCAAGAACTGAGACTCATGGAGGTGGAAAATACTTCATGACCATCATAGATGATTTCAGCAGAAAATTGTGGGTAATCATCCTGAAGCAGAAGAGTGAAGCCTTTGGGAAGTTCAGGGAATGGCTCCTTGAACAAGAGAACAAAAGAGGCAGATCCTTAAAACATCTCAGGACTGACAATGGACTTGAGTATGTGTAAGAAGAATTTGAAAATTTCTGCAAGGAAAGAGGCATAACAAGACACAAGACTGTTCCAGCAAACCCTCAACAAAATGGGCTTGCTGAGAGGATGAACAGGACTATTTTGGAGAAGGTCAGATGCATGCTGTCAGATGCTAAACTACCTAAAGTATTCTGGGGAGAGGCTGTTAATACTGCTTGTTATTTGATAAACAAAACACCCTCATCTGCTATTGAGTTTAAAACCCCAGATGAGCTTTGGTATGGTAGGTTGTCAGATTACAATAATTTGAAGGTGTTTGGTTGCTTAGCCTTTGCTCACATAAGGCAAGATAAGCTGGAACCAAGGGCTTTGAGGTGCATCTTCCTGGGATATCCAAAAGGAGTCAAGGGTTATAGATTGTGGTGCCTTGAAGCTGGACACAAGAAGTGCATTATCAGCAGAGATGTGACTTTCAATGAGAAAGTCATGGGATATGGTACATCTGAAAGTTCTTAGGTTGCTGAGGACAACCCCATAATCAGACATACACCAGTTCAGGTGCAGCATACAACCAGGATTCAGAATGAAGATCAGGCTCAGGAAAACTCTGATATCAGGAATCCACAAGAAGATCAGTTGAGTACATCAACAGACAGTGATTCTGAAGATCAAACTGAAAATTCAGATGAGCAGGGTCAAGATTTGAGAAACTACAGTCTGGCTAGAGATAGACATAGGAGAAGCATTCATCCACCAATCAGGTTTGGGCAAGCTGACATGATCTCATATGCCTTATCAGTAGCAGAAGAAGTAGAGTCTCAAGAACCTGAAACTTATGTTGATGCAATGACAAGGAAATATAAAGATCAGTGGATTTCAGCTATGACAGAGGAGTTAAATTCACTTGAAAAGAACCACACATGGGTTCTTGTGAATAGAACAAATGGGCAGAAGGTTGTCAGCTCAAGATGGATATTCAAGAAAAAGTCTGAAATTGGGTCAGATGGACAGGAGCTAATCAGATATAAGGCAAGGTTAGTTGCAAGGGGATTTACTCAGAGGGAAGGAATAGACTTCAATGAAGTGTTCTCACCAGTTGTGAAGCACTGCTCAATAAGGATCTTATTGTCTAAGGTGAATCAGGATGGACTGGAGTTACAACAGCTGGATGTCAAAACTGCATTCCTACATGGAGAGCTTGAAGAAACCATTTATATGCAGCAGCCTGAAGGGTTCATACTATCAGAAAATGAAGGAAAGGTATGTTTGCTGAAGAAGTCTCTGTATGGACTTAAGCAAAGCCCAAGGCAGTGGTATAAAAGGTTTGATAGCTTCATGGTGTCTATAGGCTTCATCAGATGCAAGTATGACAGCTGTGTGTATTTGGAAAAGCAAGGCTCAGAGGTACTGACATATCTATTACTCTATGTGGATGATATGTTAATTGCTAGCAAAAGCCTTGGAAGAATTCCGAAACTGAAGGATAAGCTCAGTTCAACTTTTGACATGATAGACCTTGGAAGTGCAAAGAGAATTCTGGGTATGGATATTATCAGGAACAAGTCAGCTGGAAGGATGTTCTTGACTCAGCAGGATTCACTACAAGAAAAATGATGTTATACAACGCTGGAAAGATAACGGTTCCGCTAAAAATCGTTGTCTAAAGTTAAAAACATGTTGCCTAAAGAAGAACCGTTGTCTTTTACAGCAGGATTTTGATGATAGACAACGGTTATGGTCAGACGTTGTCTAAACCACAAAAGACGCGTTGTAGAAAGTAACATACTACAACGTTTTTAAACCGTTGTATATATATGTTGTATATAAGTGGTTTTCAGGAAAATTTGCTAAATGACAACGGTTTCAAGACGTTGTATATTTTCATAAAAACAGAGTTGTAGAAAGTGCCTTACGACAACAGTTTTGAACCGTTGTATATAATCATAAAAGTTATGTATTAAAAATTATGATACTACAACGGTTGTCTAAATGTTGTATATCTTTATAATATGGTGTAGTATAAAATTATTTACTACAACAGTGGATGACCGTTGTAGTAACATGATATTTGATCAATTGTACATTTAAAACTTTTAACTCATTAAAATATATAACACTTTATATTATTTTGAAATAGCACTTTTAATTTAATAGTTTTTGACTAGTTATTATCTAATAACTTTAACTATTTGAACTAACACTTTTAAGTATATTTTGAATAACACTTTAAAAAATTAAAAATACATTTTTAACAAACATTTGGAATATTTTCAAAAAATCCCCAAAATCTTGCCCTCTAAAATCTTCCCCAATTTCTTCCACCAAAATTTTATTTATCAACTATTTACTTAATTATACTAAATTAGTACATAACCCCCTGTTACTCGGCATTAAAAATTAATTATACATTAATTTTAAATTAAGTATTTAAATAAAATATTTTAGATTATACAATTGTATTAGAAAATATTAAAAAATAATTTTTTAACAATTTTAATATGATATTAAAATATTAAATTATGACATTATAAATGATAGAATTTAAAAATTACAAAAAGAGAATTATATATGAAGAATAATCTTATACAAACATAATTTTTAATTATTAACTTAAGTATGCATTAATTAACTTAACAAGAAATATTAAGTTTGTATATACGTAATTAAAAATTTTATTAACTTGGGTATTATTATAACTTATATTTCTTCTTCGCATACTTTAATTAAACAACAAAACAAAACTTTATAACTTTAATTATAACACTATAATTAAACAACAAAACTTTAATTATAATTAACTTTATAACTAAACAACAAAACATAACTTTATAACTTAATTGACTCAAATTGAAAAAAAGCAGTACATGAAGATTCTAATTCAAAACTAGGGCTTGCTTCGTCCTCTGTCAAGTCGTTCCAATTTCCCACAAGTCGTTCCAATTTCCGCCTCCGACCGTCGGCCAGGTTGCCCAGGCCGCCGGTCTCCTCCACGCGTCGCGAGCCCAGTCCGTTGGGTTCCTCCTCGTGTCGCGCACCAAGGCCGCCAGCCTCCTCCTCGTGTCGCGATTTTGGTCTCCCCTGTCACTCGTCCTCTGTCAAGTCGTTCCAATTTCCCACAAGTCTTTCCAATTTCCGCCTCCGACCGTCGGCCAGGTTGCCCAGGCCGCTGGTCTCCTCCGCGCGTCGTGAGCCCAGTTCGTCGGTTTCCTCCTCGTGTCGCGCACCCAGGCCGTCAGCCTCCTCCTCGTGTCGCGCGCCCAGGATTTTGGTCTCCCCTATCACTCGTCTGCCTCAGTCGCGCGCTGCTCAGGCTATTGCCTCCAGGTGTGTGAGGGTGGGATCGATGTGGGATATTGTATATTTTTGTTAATCTAAAGGGCTATCCAAACTTACAACAATTTTAGTTTGCATATTAACTGTTTGATAAAATGCATGAATGAAGATTGGTGTTCTTGAAGCCTGATTCCTAGTTATTTTGCTTGTTTCAGGATTTCAGTTTTCTGCCTTTGAAAATTTAAGAGTTTACTTGGTAGATGTTCTGATGAAAGTTCTACAAAAATTTATTCGAAGTTTGTTGTAAAAAGATTGTATTGTTCTACTTTATTATTAATGAGATATGTTATTTCATTTTTCCTTGCTGTCATCAAATTGTATTATTAAAAGATTTACTGGTTCTGACTCTTTTATGTTTACTCTGATATGGTCAAAGAGAAGTTGATGCAGCAGTTGATTTTTTACAATGGTTGGTCTAATTGGGTTCTGCTGATTAGAGTTTTTGTGATTTTCTTTTTCTGTATGGATAGGGTGTAGAAATTGTAACAGAGAAAAGCTTTTTAATTATAATGCTGCTGGTCGTTGTTGATGCCTGCTGCTGCTGCTTATAATTAGTACCTCCATAGAAGCACATTAATTATCAGCTTATTTTTTCTCACTGCATGGTTTCAGCGATTGGCTAGCTCCATTATTTATAATTATTTGGTAATATAATTATAATTATACTATTGTGCATGGTTTCAGCGATTACATACATTAATTCTTATTAAAGTTGGGGAATATATAAATGCCACCTAATTAAACTACAACTTCTATAACGAAATAGGAGCATTAGTAGTGAAACAATCTTATTATTTTTGTTATGAATGCGCTCATCTATAAATTTAGAGTTCTGAAACTTCTAATTATTCTTCATCTTATAGGCGTTTATCGATCTGGGTCTTACTACATAGCCATTCTCTATTGTGACGTGTACCACAGGCTTTTTGCTCTAGTAGCTCATCGCAGCAGGTACCTCTATTTTTCTGCCTATTATTTTTTATTTTCAACCTTTCTAGTGGATTAGATTAAATTGTCTTCTGATTTAGTTGAGCTGTGTCTCTACATAGGTTGTATTATTTTTGGGCTGTGTCCCTGTATGTTTTAGGGTTGTATCCCTGCATGTTTGAGGGCCGTGTCCCTAATTCTTTTATGTGCTTAGGATTGCATGCCTATTTATTTGTCAGATTGTGTCATTACTTCATTTTGGTTGGTGGAATCCTTGCCGGATAAGTATGGAATTTGTGTTACTCTGTGCTACTATTGTCCTTAAATTTTACCATAATTATTTGTAATTTTAATTCACTATAGATCATATGGAAGAGATGGACAAAGGATGGATGTCCAAGGATAGGTTGTCTATAGAGTATCGTCTAGGAGTAGATGAATTCATACGTTATGCAAGTGAAAATGTGAAGGATATTAATGATATGTCATGTCCTTGTGTAAAGTGTGGAAATTTGAAGAGGTCCACATCTACTCGAGTAAAAGCACATTTAATGTGTAATGGTGTAGACAGACAATACACAAAATGGGTGTGGCATGGAGAGAAACCCAAACTATATTCAATGAGCGAAAGTGACCAAGTAGGGACATATGAGGATACAGATTTGTCGATCCAAGCAATTTAGGCCCTTACCCTGGAATGAAATTTCAATGCAGTGATATTGATCGAAGGGCACGCAATCTTTCAACTAGAATGATTGAAACGTCTCCTAATGAACTATGTTTGGTGCCATGTAATGTAGAGTACGTATTTATTAAATTCTCAATTTCTTACAGCTTACGAAAATTAGAGGTTATTAATTAAGATAATGTTTTATATATGTTGTTTTTTACCAGAGATCATTGGATTTTGACTGTGATTGATCCACATAAGTTAGAGGTTTGTTTATTGGATCCTCTTTACACTCGCAACAAAGATGAAGTCTGGAAGAGTGTGGTTGACATGTAAGTTTTGTTTAAAATTTTCCATTTTATTTAAAATATAAGTAATTGATTTTTTGACCATGTTTTTCTAGTAATTGATTTTTTGACCATGTTTTTCTAAAATATATAGAGCTTTTAGATTGACTGACTTGGGGTTGAGTAAGTCATGCAAGAAATCTATCATCTGGAGATTACTTAAGGTACATAAAACAAACTAGTAATAAAATAGACTAACGAACCATGCATAATTAATTGTTTCTTTTGTATTTTTTTCGTATTCAGGTCCCTAGGCAGCCTGATGGTTACCAATGTGGTTTCTATGTTCTTTGCTTTTTGAAACGAATTATGCAATTTGACAGACAAGTGACAATAGCTTCACTGCAATCATTGGTAATATTCTATTTTTTTTTTCATATTTTGTAATTATCTTCAATGGATTTTATATAGACACATATTTTTTTGTAGTTCCCAAAAACTGCATCTTACTCCATGGATGAAATAAATCAAGTGCGGCAAGAATGGGCTGAATGCATTATGAAGAATGTGTATGAATAGATCAAGGTTTGTTCTTCGTTGTGTTTTAGCTCTTAATATATCGTATTTATCAATGATATTAATTCAATGTAGGTTTTAGCAAATATGTTTATGCGTACATGTTATATATGTTGGTGAACTTGTGAGTTGCTTTAGTTTAATTAGAATTCAAAACATACACATATATATGGTGATTTATGAAGCCAATAGTTATATATTGTGTGTCTTGTTCATTATTAATTTTTAGGTTTGCTAAAATGTTATTTGTTTTCAATGTAGTGATGAGCATTGAAGAAGGTGCACGAATGTTGAAGGTAGAGACATTTTTTTAGTTGTGGAACATGCATGAACAGTGATGGTAGTGGAATTTTTGTAAACAAATTTGGTAGTATACGTACGTAACTGAAATGCTTTTTGATTATGTGGAAATACCTTCGAAGACTTTGTTAGGCAATGCATGGTTGTACTAATTGATACAATTAAGTTGATCAAGGTAGTCAAATGTTTATGGTAAATTTATTTTTATTACAACGGTCCATTATCGTTGTCTATCATTAAATTTTATTTTCATCATAAGTTAAGACAACTATTATTTTTTAATATACAACGGTTTTACGACGTAGTAAAAATAATGTAAAGACAACGTTTTAGAACCATAGTGTATCTTATAATTTTAAGCTACAACAACATTAATTTTGGTATATGCGACAGTCATTAAATGTTGTATAAACAACTAAAGACAACGGTTGAAAACCGTTGTATATAAATTTATTTTAAGCTATAACTACGTTTAATATGTACAAAGACAACGGTCGATAAAACATTGTAAAAATATAAATACAACGGTCGATAACTGTTGTCTATCAACGTTTAATTTATAAAAAGACAACGGTCAATAACCGTTGTTGTCTATCAAAATTTATTATGATTTTACAATAACTTTTTTTTTAAATACAACGGTTAATGCCCGTTGTATTAAAACATTAACCACAACGGTCCAAAACCGTTGTCTTTCCATTGTCTATCAAAATTTATTATGATCTTACAACAACTTTATGTGAAATACAACGGTTTATGACCGTTGTATAAAAACATAAACAACAACGGTCCAAAACCGTTGTCTTTCCATAATCCAAACCGTTGTAGATCGGCCTGTTGTAGTACTTAGGTGAGTATAGACAACGGTCCGTGACCGTTGTAATACATGATAAAGACAACGGTCATCAACCGTTGTCTATACTAACCTACCTACTACAACAGGCCGATCTACAACGGTTTGGATTATGGAAAGACAACTGTTTTGAACCCTTGTCTTTCAATGATTTTCTTGTAGTGATTACATACTAAAAATCTTGAGAAGATTCAATATGCATGAGTCAAGATCAGTCTCTACTCCTCTTGGACAACATTTCAAATTGCCAGCTGATCAATGTCCCAAGAGTGAACAAGATAAGTCTCAGATGAACAAGATACCTTATTCAAACGGAGTTGGAAGCATAATGTATGCCATGGTTTGTAGCAGACATGATATTGCTCATGCAGTGAGCTTGGTCAGCAGGTTTATGGCTAATCCTGGAAAGGCACATTAGGAAGCTTTCAAGTGGATAATGAGATATCTGAAAGGTTTAGCACATTTGAGATTACTATTTGAGAGGACTCAGGAGGACAAGCAACCTCTACAAGGCTTTGTAGATTCTGACTATGCTGGAAGCATAGATACAAGAAAGTCTCTGACTGGATATGTGTTTACACTATATGGCACAGCCATCAGTTGGAGGGCTGCATTACAGTCAGTGGTTACACTATCAACCACTGAAGCTGAGTACATCGCAGTGACAGAAGCAGTAAAGGAGGCTATTTGACTTAAGGGCATTATCAGGGAATTTGGAATCAGGCAAGATGAAGTTACTGTGCAATGTGATAATCAGAGTGCCATTCACTTAGTAAAGCATCAGGTCTTTCATGAATGATCTAAACATATTGATGTGAGGCTTCACTTTGTGAGGAATGTGGTGGAAAAGAAGGTGATCACAATACAAAAAGTATCTACTGATGATAATGCTGCTGATATGCTGACTAAAGTCATACCAAGTTCAAAGTTCAACTACTGTTTGGAGCTGGTTAAGGTACAGTCATGGGATGTGCCTTAATACTACTGTGATGTGAAGGTTAGATGGAGGCATCTCACTTACTTTGAGGTGGAGAATTGTTATGGGTGCAAAGAAAGTGAAATAAACTCAGATGAGCAAGTACTGCTGATTAACTGAACATTATACTATCAGCTGAGGAAGTCAGCTGATAGGTCTGCTGATGGTTAGTCATCTGATAAGGTCAGCTGAGATCGTTTGAGAAGTCTACTGAAAGTCATCTGGAATATCAGCGGGGTCAGCTGAGGAAGTCAGCTGATGGTAGTCAGCTGAGGTGGTCAGCTGAGGAGGTCAGCTGATGGTGGTCAGCTGAGGAGATCAGGATGATGGTCAGTCAGGATGGTATGGTCAGGTCAGCTGGTCAGATCAGGACAAAAAGGTCTACTGATGATATCAGCTGAGTACTCAGACTCAGCTGAGGACATATCATATCAGCAGACAAGACAAGACAAGACAAGACAAGGAAGGAGCATACTGACTCCAAAGTCAGGAATTAACTCAGGATCAGTTACGAAGCGGTTTAAACTTCCAAATTGGACAACGGGCGATTAGTTTAACAGAATCAAAACTGAAAATCGTTGGGCTCTGACAGTTATTCATTTTCGGTTGCAACTGTAGCAGTTTTCTTGTTAGGTGGTTACGATCACTAGCATTAATTAGGGATTCCATACTCCTATATATATACGCACATATGTATAGAGATATATAGGACGATCACATACTTAGAGAGATATCCTAAACACTTGTAAATTGTATTTTCTCCATTGATTAGTGAGAGAGGTGCCCTCATCCGTGGACGTAGATCACTTCTGATCGAACCACGTAAATCTTGGTGTTCTTCAATTTCTTTATTCCAATTGATTTAAAACAATCATTGTTGACTCAACAATTACAAATAAAAAATAAAAATCATAGTCTACGGATCCATATCAGTTCAATAGGATAATCCAATTGGCCAAAATTGCATATTCTCCAATTTCCTAATTTTCTCAACAAATATTAGCAAATTGATAATTATATGCAAATTCAAATTCTCCGGGGAAGAGTATATTGGGATATAGCTAACACGATATTAGCAATTTATGTAACTTTTGTGTTAATTATTTTTTTATTTAAGTTTCTTTCTTGCATTTCTATTTTAAGTTTGTAACAAATTAATGTCTTTGTCGTGTCTCTTGTCACTATAATATGATAATGATGTTAAAAGAATTATTTGTTTTAAAGTAAACTATTTCAATTGGATAAATTAAACTGGATAAGTTTAGTACTAGCAAACTAATGAAAGTGAAAAAGTGAGAACTTATTTATTTAATATATTAAGATTGTGTTTGATTTAAAAGATAGACAATATTATCTTTTAAAATAAACACCCTCTAATTAGACAATATTATAATTGTGATAATTTATATAGAAATTGTAATTTGGGTCATCCAATCCAACCCCTCGAAACAAATACTCTCTCCGTCCTAGATCAATTTGCATACTTTCCATTTTGGGTTGTCCCAAACCAATTTGCACACTACTTAAAAGGTAAAAATCGATTTGCGTGTACACTCACAAAATTTTTCACACATTTACCCATACACCACTACTTTATTTAAAAAATATATTTTCCTTAAACCGTGTGCCATCCCAAGGGTGCAAATACCCCTGGGACTGAGGGAGTAATATTTTTAATTAGATTGGGCCGGTCAATGCTCTTGTTGGGCCAAAATGAAGCTCAGCCCAGCCTTATTGACCTAGAAGACGAATAGATCGGCCTATTTTAATTCCAAATTTTTTTGTAATAAAAAATATTTATGAATTAAATTTATTATTTTAATACATAATAATAAATATAGAAAATACACTCACCGAGTGTCAAAACACTAAAATAGATTAATCAATCTTAAATATTACAAAATTTTATTTGTCACGGTCTTATGTCACCAAGTGCACCATGCAATTTAAATATATTTCTAACAATTATATTAATTATTATTGTAAAATAGATTATCTAGAAATGATTTTTCAGTAATAAAAAAATCTTTTTTTTTTTGTAATAAAAAGTGCAATTTATTTTTTAAAATTGCACTTGAGTTATATGATGTACTTGGCGGACAAGAGAGTTACTCAATTTTACTATAAACATCTAAGATTGTGGATAAGGGAAAAAAAAATCAAATGCAAGTGAACATATTTTTCACATACAAATACTTGGGGATTTAAAATAATTCGTCCTATATCTTTTCACGTCAACTATATTTATTTGCATTATCAATATATTATTGTATCTATTCAAATTTTGTTAATAAGGTTCTAATTGGCCAAAAACTGCACAAAATATTTTTATCCTCTATTGATTAATTAAAATTTTATCAATTATGTGTTAATTTGTATATTTTATTTCATACTTATTTGAATTAGTGAAGATAGTCATTTGGTGTGCCACATGAAAAAAAAACACACACACACAATATAAAATAGACCATTTCAATAAAAATAAAATATGAAATTAGTTTAAATTCTTTAATATTTGTATTTAATTAAATCATTAATTCATGTACAAAATTCAAATACTCCATATTAATATTTAACAGATCAACTTTATCATATTTTAAAGAAATATATTAGTTAATAAAACACTCAAATATAAATTCGAATATCAATATTTTTTAATTAGCAATAAACAACATAATTTTTCAAACCCCTCTTATAACACAATTTTATTGACCTCAAAGGTTATTATTTGGGGCCCGAAATCAAGAAAAGTCTTTTTAAAAATTTCAAAGCAATTTCCGACATTGCATGAGCGCTATTTATCTAATTCAAAATCAAACACAAATGTTTTACTAACCCTCCTAACTTTCGTTGACCTCAATTCTAATTTCAATTAATTTAAGATTCGTTACGTCAATTGTTGATTCACTTTATCATTAATTTTTATTTTTATCACTAACCTAAATTAATTTTCATCTTCACCACCATTAAATATATATATATATATATATATATATATATATATATATATATATATATAATTTACGCATATTTACAATTTAGTTGCTAACCTTGCACTTTCTTTTCATTATGCATGGTACGGAAATATGGAAATGTTAGTGATCAAAATGAAAAAAATACTCCCTCCGTCCCGCTATAAGTTGCTCGTTGTTTTGGACACACGAATTAAGGTAAAAGTAAAAAACTATAAATGATGTGATGGAAAAAGTGAAAAAGTATAAGTGATGTGATGTAGAAAAGTGAAAAAGTAATGGAAATAGTGGAAATAGTGTAAAAAATATTGAAAATAATAATAAAGAAGTGAATAATAGTTTCCAAAAAAAGGTAAAAAAATAATGAGCAATATATAGTTGGACGGACGAAAATGGCAACATGAACAACTTATAGTGGGACGGAGGAAGCAACATGAGCAACTAAAAGTTGGTAAGACCCAACTTTTCAATAAAAAAATGATTCTAGACTCTTTTTAAAGTTTAAAAACACACTCTATATATGTTCGTGAATATCATATGTCATTTAGAACAAGTTTTATGAGAAGTCGTCTCAAGATCGATATTAAGTTTTAGTACAAACTTTTATCACTTTTAAGGTAATGAATGTAAAGTGTATTATTAAGGAAAATAAAAGTGACACAATTTATATTTAATAAATTACTTTTTTGTCTCATACTGAATTAATATTCCGAAAATACTCTCTTTTTCTCAATTGATATTGTTTTTCTATAATCATATTCTCTATATACTATATTTACATTTACTTTACACATGTTACTTAACATTTAATATTTATTTAGAGTGACAAACGATAAAATAGAAAACGAGTTTGAGACACAAGGAGTGTCACTTTTCAAAAATAAATATACAACATATTTTATCTTGAGATAAAAATTTGAGAAGAAATATTGTACATCAAACTTAAATTATGTGATAACATTTTTATTAATGATAATAGTTTTACCAGACGATTTAAAACAAATCTTTATAAATCATGCATCTATAGCATCCTCTCTCTTTTTTTTTTACAGGATGTCCATCCTCATTGAATATACATTTAATGTAAAAAATCAAAACGTGTATACATTCATGCACTTTCATTAATGCACGTAATCATCAAATCTTTTTCTTTAATTCGTGGTTAACATTGCTTACGTTTTGAATTTATATTAATCATTTTAATTTAACCGCGCGCTCTACACATAGACATATTTTTATAAGGAATATAATTAATTTAAATTGTTACATTAAATTAGTACAAAAAATTATACAATAGAGTAAAAAAAATTAAATAATAGAATATTTCTTTTGCATATAATGAACTAAAATTTAAAATAATGATCAGAAAATTTATTATTTCGAAATAGTCTCTAAATTAAATAAATAAATAAATAATTTATATATTCACATTCACGCATCCACACATCTTTCGCAAATTAACACCAAATCTTTTTCTTTGACTATATGCTATTTTACTCCTACGAAATTGCTCATTTTAATTAGTGGTTAAAATTGCTTCCCTTTCTTACCACCTTTTTCAAAATTCAACTATAAATAAATTCCCTCTTAATCCTCAACGACATCCCACTACACCCCCAAACTTTCACCTTGTTTGTTTTTCACTCAAAAAATCATTACAAGTCATATGGCTAACGTTAGAGCCATACTTTTTCCAACACTTTCCCTCTTATGTTTTTACCAATCATTTGCCATTTTCACCAACACTTACAATATTTTGGACTTTGGTGCAAACCCTAATGGCAAAACTGACTCCACAAAAGCCCTATCAAGAGCATGGTCCTCAGCTTGTACCTCAACTAAACCCTCCACAATCTACGTACCACAAGGCCGATTCTTGCTCAAAACCCTAAATTTTAATGGTCCATGCAGAAACAAAGCCATCTCCTTCATCGTCGGCGGAACCCTACTCGCCCCCTCCGACTACAACACCATCGGTAAAGCCACCAATTGGCTCCTTTTCGAAGGGGTCGACGGCGTTACGATACATGGTGGCGTTCTCGACGGCCGAGGTTCCGCCTTGTGGGCTTGCAAGAAATCCGGCGCAACTTGTCCTACTGGTGCCACGGTATTGAATTTTTCAAATTTTTTTAAAATTAAAGTTTGGGGAGTTTATATTGCTATGAAATTTTGAGCGGTTTGGTCGTGTGGCCATGTCTAATATTTGTTGGATTAACTGCTTTAACTATCACTTGATCAGTGGAAGCTAAGATTGAAAATATTGAGGTCTTAAATTTGTGGAAATATCGATGGATATATCGATATTCGGTAAATTTGAAGATTATAAAAAATTTAATAGCAAACATTTAATACATAAATTTAACGAAAGAATTTGCATAAATTTTATAGTTGTGACAAATTTATATATATACATTATTTTTTGAATTTTTTTTATAAAATTTATATAGTTTAATTTGTTGAAAAAATAAACGATATCGATATTATAGATCGATATTTTTTATTTTGTAATGAATATAATGGAAATATATCGTTCTACTCAATATTCATATCGGTGATTATGAGAAATGGATATATTTATCTGGATATTTTCATTCTTGAGTGGAAGGTACCATTGGTTTTTTAGAAATATAATGTTTATTCATTTTAATTAAAAAAAATTAATGAAATCAATTTTCTATTTATTATTTGTTAATTGATGTAGACGTTGGCAATTTCAAATTCGAAAAATGTGGTGATCACTGGATTGACATCCCTAAATAGCCAATTGTTCCATATTGTGATCAATGGTTGCAAAAATGTCATGTTGCAAGGGGTGACGGTTTCAGCTGCCGGAAATAGTCCCAACACCGACGGAATCCACGTCCAATTGTCTAAGTGGGTCACTATTTTGAACTCCAAAATCGGCACGGGGGACGACTGCGTCTCGATCGGGCCGGGCACCACCAATTTGTTGATCGAAGATGTTAGGTGCGGCCCCGGCCATGGCATTAGGTAACTATTTTTTGTTTCTCCTAAATAGAGGGAATTGCATTTTTTGATATGAACATTCACCCGTTCCAAAATGGTTTCAAGAATTTCAGATTTGGATTAAACTTTTTTCCTTTATATGAATGGTTTCAAAAGACTCAAAAAATTATAAAATTCATCCCATTTTTTTGGTAAAGGAAAAAAGATTTGGTACCATTTAATTTGAAACGGATGTATCCTGAAGTACAATTCTCTTCTAAATAATAAATGTACAAAATACCCGTATTTCATACCCGACTAATTTTTTTAAGAGAAATAGAATTTTAAGCCCTAATAAATGATATTATATTAGTTTGTCTAAAATTTTAAACGGCATAATTCTATCTTTTTTACGATGTCGGGAATATAACTTATATTGCTTAGTAATTATTTAGATTTTGATGAAATTGAGGCCATTTGTGTAATTTTAAATGTGTTAATTAATTTGGTGAATTAAATGCAGCATTGGAAGTCTAGGAAAAGATTTTGAGGAGGCTGGTGTACAAAATATGACAGTGAAAAGTGTAGCATTCAAGAATACACAAAATGGGCTAAGGATAAAAACATGGGGGAGACCAAGCAAGGGGTTTGTAAAGCATGTTCTCTTCCAACATGCCATCATGTCCGATGTTCAAAATCCAATTGTGATTGATCAAAATTATTGTCCAGATAACAAGAATTGTCCTCGCCAGGTTATTTTTCTCTCTCTCTCGGTCTCAAGTGCACTGTGCAATTCAAGTGTAGTTTTTAAAAATTATATAATTAAAATGTCACACATCTTATTACTGAAAAATTTAATTTTTAAAATTTCACATTTCAATAATAACACATGTGACTTTTCAATAATAAATAGTGTAACTTTTTAAAAATACACTTGAATTGCACGTTGCACCATGTGGATTAAGGCATAGTTATCATTTTGCTGAATGACATTAATCGAAAATCCGTTGCACCATGCACATCAGTTGCATAGTACTTCCTCCGTCCCGTAAGAATTTGCTAATGACATATGAGTAAATATGTGTTAAGCTTGTAATGTGTAAATTTATGTGGGACGTTTAAATAAAAAAAATGTCCAAATTCCTATAGAAGAGAGGGAATATTAGTCCTTTGATATAGCTGAATATTTTTGTTGCATAGGTATCAGGTGTGAAAATAAGTGATGTCACTTATCAAGACATTAAGGGCACATCAGCTACAGAAGTTGCAGTGAATTTTGATTGCAGCAAGACGAGTCCATGTGGCGGGCTAAGATTGGTAGATGTAAATCTAAGTTATAAGAATAAACCGGCTCGAGCGACGTGCTCCAATGCAGCTGGTACCACGGCTGGCTTTGTTCAACCTTCTAGCTGCTTAAGATGAAGAGAGAGAAATAGTACTATTAGGATTAGAGTAGTACTAATTATTTGTAATAATGATATGATTTGATTTTAATTATTGACATGTTTAATTTTCTGATTTTATTCATATATTCTCTTTTCCTTGGCTACAACATTATACATGCATCATGGGTAAATATGTATATTGTCCGAGAAGCGAATTTATTGAATTGTGTGTGTGTGTTTTTTTTTCATATTATTAATTTTAATTAGAAAAACGGCAATTATATTTAAACATAAAAGTAAAATATTTATATAAAAATATTTTGTAAATGTTAAAAAATATATATACTGAACTCTTCAAAGTTCAAGGAGTTAATGGCCACGTGAGATACAAATATTGTGGCAGCTTCTTGTGAATTTGGATTTAAATTATGACAAATAATTAACTGTACTTATGTAAAATAATTAACTACTCCCTCTGTTACACAATTGTTTTCATATTTTCGTCTGTTTTACAATTGTTTTCACACCCTATAAATGAAAATTATTACTTTAACTTTATTCCCACAATATTCACATATATATTTACACAAAATACCACTACTTTTACATTTTAATAATATAACTTTACACATCATTTTATTTTTCTTAAAAATTGTGTCATCCCAAAGGTGAAAACACCTCTAGACAGAGGAATTACATATTATAAGCAATGCCACTTATTTTTATATATGATCTTCCTGCACACGCAATTGTAGTAATGATTAGGGAACTTATATATAAGACATTAATCCAATTCCCTAACAATCCGCCTAACAATCCTGCGGGATAACTCCACGTTTCACATGGCCTTAATCAATCGAATTAAGCCCGGCCCCAATTATTGCCGTACTACTTATCTACGTATTGCCTTAACTTATTATATACACATCTGTCCCAAGATAAACTTCACACTTTCTTTATATGGACGTCCCAACTCTTTCTTCATACCCAAAAAAAGAAACAACTCACACTCACAAAAGTCAATAAAGTATATTTTTTATATTTTATTATTTAACTTCACACTCACATACTTCACTTTTTCTTAATATGCGTGAAACTCCACTTATGAAGAAAATGTTGGGACGGAAGGAGTATATTATATCATATGTCAATTACATTGACTAAACTACTCAATCATGTACAAATTCATTGTCAACTATAAATAATTCTATGTGTAATAATTAAAAATAATAATAATAACAATAATAATTCTATGACAAATTCTTGTGTACATCATTTGTACATATAGAGCGTCATCATGTGTTTGATGAAATATGTATGCATAAAAATCCCCTGTGTTTCATATTAACTGCATAAAATATACGTAAAAACTTTCTTTATATACTTGATAAAAGGTAAAGTATTATATAAACTATTTTCATGATATAAACCACTTTGCAATACAAGATTTGTATTTATAAATTTATCTTTTTTACCTTGTTAAAAAGTGGTTCATGATATGAACCACTTTCACACAATACATACTCTTGATAAAATTATGCACACAAATTTAAACATTCACATTTTTGCAGGGTGCAAATGGTGATTGGCGGTCGAGCGCCTAGATCGTCTAGGCGGTGCCAATTTTTTTTTATTAATATTAAATTTTTTCTAAATATGTCCTAATAAAAATATACATTATAAATAAATGCACGTTTTGATTTTGGCGTCGGCGGTTGAGGGTCTTCAAGCACCTAGGCGGTTTCGACAACCGCCATTTACATCTAATGCTTTTTTGGTACGTACCTTTGATAAGTGCATGTTTTGCTAATTTTATGTATTTTAGTTTGAGTTTGTGCAAATATTTTTTGTTTAATTTAAAAGAACAATTACGTAAATTGCGCTTAAATTTGGTCAATAGTGTTTTTGAATGGATATTATTAATTAGTGAAAAATTAGCATATCAAATTAATATAGGGGGTTTCTTGTAGTGTCATGTTGTCAGTCGAATTAAAGATGTCAATTAAACTCTCATAAAATACGACGGTAATTAATTCCTTTCTAAGGTATGTGAAATGTGATTTTTTATTTTTTATTTATTTTGTGTGTGTGACATATGTACGATACTTATATCTTTCGTTTTTGAAATGTGTTATTTTTTAACCTAAAAAGTATATATGTCTCACATACCAATTAGCACACAATTTTTTGCCTCAAACATTATATCCTTAATATATATAAAATCAAACTTGAGGGGATTAATACCAAAATCGTCCCATAACTTTTTTACTTTTTTGATTTGGTTCCATAACTATGTAATGTTTCAATTTAGTCTCATAACAATTCAAATCTAACCAAATTAATCTCATAACTATGTAATGTTTCAATTTAGTCTCATAATATAATTCAAATCTAATCAAATTAGTCCCAAATTGTCGGAAATGACATAAACGACGTCGTTTTAGTTACGTGCCGTGTGAGCCAATATCACCGAAAAATATAACACCTGACCGAAAATTGAGCAAAACGACGTCGTTTTATGTTATTTTCGGCGATTTGGGACTAATTTGGTTAGGTTTGAATTGTAATAGAACTAAATTGAGACATTACATAGTTATATGACTAATTTGGTTAGATTTAAATTATTATGAGACTAAATTGAAATATTACATAGTTATGGAATCAAATAAAAAAATAGAAAAGTTATGAAAGTATTTTGGTATTAATCCCCAAACTTCAGGGTTGAATGATAAACATCCATGCCATGTGCAAAAGCTTCTACTAGTTCATACTCTTTCATTTATTTATTTTTTAATCATCCTATAATTATATATGTTTGTAATTAATATTGTACCCTCACATGATCAATAAGCAAAAATTCTACCCCAATAACTTATCACATGCCACGCCGTACATATCATAACGTGAAGTTGAAGTAGGCCATGACGTTGACAAAATTAAATTAATTGATTAATATTAATTAATTATACATAACTAATAACCCAATAAATTATAAATTTAATTGAAATGCTCAAATCCTCGTATAAATAGTGCCCTAACCGTCTCTTTTTTTCCATCACAATCATAACTACTTTCCATCTTTACTTAGCCAAAATTAACAAACATGATTTCCCTAGTGTCTATCATTTTCATCTTTCATTGCCTATCATCAAAAACACAAGGTGCAATTTCATTCAATGTGCTCAAATTTGGTGCAAAGCCAGATGGCAAAACCGATGCAACTCAAGCCTTCCTTAGGGCTTGGGCGTCGGCGTGCACTTCAAGAGTGGCGTCGACTATTTATGTCCCAAAAGGACGCTATCTAATAAAGTCGGCGGAGTTCAGAGGTCCTTGTAAAAGCTCGATAAAAGTTCAGATAGACGGCACTCTAATAGCTCCCATGGATCATCGTTCTATAGGAAATCCGAATTATTGGATTTTATTCATTCAGGTTAATCGAATTTCGGTCATCGGAGGATCTCTCGACGCTAATGGTGCCGGATTGTGGCAATGCAAGGCTTCCGGCCAAAGTTGCCCCTCCGGAGCGAGGGTACGTAATTATATTTATATATTTATTAAAATAAAATTAATTAATTTGCATCTCAAATCAATAATTGGATAATGTGTTGACCTAGCTAGCCTTAATTAATCCAATCATTTGCTTTTTAATACTATATTATGTGAAAATATGCAAAAGTTGGAATGGACCTACGTTATGTTTGTATTTTTATAAAATATAAATAGTTTCATTTAAAAGAATACTAATTTGTTAGCATTAAAAGAATTATAAGTTAATTTATTTTAAAATTATAATTGTGAACTAGTTGAATTAATGGTGAATAGTTTTATGATATATTGATTTTTTTAGTAGGTAATGATATATTTATTTTGATTTATATGTGTAGTATTATTTTAATTAGTTTGTACAACGTACGTACATGCGATGCGACTACAATATTACGGCTGGTATAAATTAAATACGTAAAAGTATTATTCTAATAACGGCTACAAATTAAACAAATCAATCCCGATTCAGCTTTCAAATGTAACGAGTATAATTAATTAATTTAAATTGACAACCTCATAGACAAAAGGTTATTTATTTCTTGATTAAATTTTTTAGTACATGTTTGCAATCTCTAGTAGAATTGAAAAAGTGATATTAAGTAATTTTAGTAGTAAAATGAAAAATAAGAAGTGTTTTAAACTTAAGTGATTTTGAAAAATTATTAAGAAAAATGTGTTTGCAAAAGAAATGCTTTCAAAAAGGATATTGAATATTATTTTATTGGGGATGTGTAGAAGTGCTTAAGTAGAAGTTAAAAGCTAAAAATTGTTGTTTGACCAAAAGTAATAATAAGGACTTAAAATAGTTGTTGAAAATATGTTTTAAGTGTTTTTATTTTTAAATAAGCACTTTTATATATTTTTTATATTGAGTTTGCAAATAGACACTTAATTGCGCTTCAACTTGCAGTCGATGACATTTAATTGGGTTAATGATGCTGAAATTAGTGGGTTAACCTCGATTAATAGCCAGCTAATGCACCTCGTGATCAATAGCTGCAAGAATGTGAAGGTGAATAATGTGAAGATCATAGCTCCCGACCTAAGCCCTAACACTGACGGCATTCATGTCCAATCCTCTACTGGAGTCACTATCACGAACAGCGTCATCAAGACGGGGGATGATTGTATATCCATCGGGCCCGGGACGAGGAATTTGTGGATCGAAAAAATTCAATGTGGCCCGGGACATGGTGTTAGGTAAAAACAAAATTTCCCTTAGAAATGTGCATGCATGTGT
This sequence comes from Prunella vulgaris, assembly GCA_026898435.1. Taxonomy (NCBI): domain Eukaryota; kingdom Viridiplantae; phylum Streptophyta; class Magnoliopsida; order Lamiales; family Lamiaceae; genus Prunella; species Prunella vulgaris. The sequence goes on along the minus strand of JAPKLY010000368.1, from coordinate 331,617 downwards.
TTTCTATTTTGAATGATATCTTTTTATTCATCTTGAATGTAATTATAATAAAATGAAGCTTGAATAGAATTTTGAACTAGAGTAAGTCTCTTGTACATCAGGTGCACTGTGCAATTCAAACGTATTTTTAAAAATTTACACCATTTATTACTGAAAAGTTACACAAATTACTTACTAAAAAGTTACACTATTAAAGATGCACTTTTCATTAACAACGTATGCGGTTTTTCAGTAATATTTCGTATAACTTTTTAAAAATGAACTAAAATTACACGGTGCAACGGGTGCATATAAAACAAATGCCTTAATTTGAACTATATATATACATTATACAAATATAAATGGATGAGACAAGGGAATGTTTGCGAGGGTGATCAATTATGCTTTTGAAAAAATAATTTATGTAGGAATTAAATCAATAGAGGGTAGTCCTTCACGAGAATAAATACGTTTTGTCAATTTTTCTAAAGTGGAAAATATTTTTGCTTAAATATTAATTTGACTGAAAATCAGTTTTAAGTGGTCTATAAATACTTTTCATAAAGTGATTCTTTAATCGGCTAAGAAATATTTTTTTTTGGATTTATTCTTTTACTTTTTTTTCCCATCATTTAAGTAATACCCACATAGCTTAAAAATAATATACCACATTTATCTGCATACTTGATACTCCCTTAATTCAACAGGTATTTGCACACTTTTTTTTATTTGGACGTCTCATATAAATTTGCACACTATAAAAAAAAAGAAATATTGATTTACGTGCACACTCACAAACCTAGACATATTTACTCATGTGCTACTAATTTATATATAAAATACATTTTTCTTAAAAAATGTGTCGTCCCATAAGGTACAAATTCCTATGGAACGGAGAGAGTATTATATTTTATATGCATGCAAAATTGAAATAGCTAAAACTCATTTTTCAAATTTTTTTTTTCTTGACAGCATCGGAAGTTTGGGCCGTGATTTTAATGAAGATGGTGTTGAAAATGTTACTTTGATAAACTCAGTTTTTAGTGGATCGGATAATGGGCTTCGGATAAAAACATGGGCCAGGCCCAGTAAAGGATATGTTAGAAACATCAATTATAGAAACATACTTTTGAAGAACGTTGAAAATCCAATTATTATAGACCAAAATTACTGCCCCAATAACCAAGGTTGCCCACGTCAGGTAAATAACACATCAAATTTATTTTATTTTAACTTTTCTTTTTTTCAATTTTCTTATATATTTTAATTATATAATACTCCCTTAATCTCATAATTGTTGCACATTTTTTTTCAGTCTGTCCAATAATTATTTCACACCTTATAAATGAAAATTACTACTTTAATTTTATCATAATAATATTCACATATTTACACAAAATGACATTACATTTACATTCAATGCAACTAATTTCATTATTATAATAATATAACTTCACATATCAGACATTTATTGAGGTGAAATCATCTCCCAAAACACATATAAACCTGAGCATAATCTTTGGTCCATACAATTACCAGAATTAAGTTATACTCCCTCCGTCCTATATAATTGTTTGCACATTTTTCTTTTCTGGTCGTCTCATAATTATTTCCACACCCTATAAATGAAAACTATTATTTTAACTTTATCTTCACAATATTTTACATATTTACACAAAATGTTATTATTTTTACTTTCAATTCAACTAATTTTATTAATTTAATAATATAATTTTACACATCATCCTACTTTCCTTAAAAACTGTGCATTTGTTGAGGTGAAAACACTTATGGGACGGAGGGGATATTAATTCATTTATGTTTGTAATTTCGCCAGTCAACACTTTGTACTTTATATTTTATTGATAAATTTAATCTGCACGTTTCAATTATATTAAATTGCACGTTTTTCCCTCGGTCCAGAGCTCCGGAATCAAGATTAGCCAAGTGACATACGAAAATATACAAGGAACATCAGCAACTCCAATTGCAATGGCTTTTGATTGCAGCCCTTCAAATCCATGCACTGCAATCAAACTAAGAGACATAAAACTCACATATATGAAGTCAATAAAAGCACAGTCTTTATGCAAAAACATCGGTGGGACGTCGGCCGGCGTGATCTTGCCGAATAATTGTTTGAGATGAGAAGAAGAAGAAGATGATCAGAAGAAGAAGAATAATAATCGTACGTACATTAAATGTTTATATTTTTTTCTTATGAGTGTTTATAGACGTGAATTTCTCCAAGTGAAGATCAACCTCCTATATAGCCATGAAGTAGGTATTGTGTGAAAGTGGTTCATAGAACCACTTTTTGACAAGACAAAAAAATAAATTCATAAATATAAACCTTGTATTATAAGGTGGTTTATATAATATTTTGCCATAGGCATGTTGTTGGATGTAACATATGTTTTTTTATTACATTCAATGAAGGAGTTAGAATTTTTGTCACTTTGTTTCACTCTATGTACTATTTTACCAGAAAAAAAAAAAAATATATATATATATATATATATATATTTTTTTAATTAAACACCTTTTATAACTTGGAATATGTATAAATTATTGAAAGATTCATCCACAAAAATTGGAGGCTCGACCCTATAATCAAATGTCTAACGTAGGGATTAGCAAAATTATTAACATCTTTACCAACAATATGAAATGTAATCACTATGTCATTATAGTATAGCTTTTCAAGTGATGGAATGTAGCCGATGATATAAGCTAAATGGTGAGCTACAACTATGTGTTTGTTTTCACCATATTGAAAAATCTTCTGCAATGAAAATGAAATGAGAATAAATGTATGGTAATTATAATGGTTGATTAGAATAAAAAATAATTCATAACACTATATTTCTTACTTAAATAAGTAAATCATTACCTTATTTGATTACTTTCTTTCATCATAGGAAGGGAAGATAAATTTTCATTCTCACTCCAATCGAATAATTGGTAACAAACGTCCCATAATATATGCAATTCAGTTAATTAAATGGTGCTTGAAGAGTAAAGATAAATAAAAATAAAGTGATTATTAACTTTTAAGGTAAGGTACCGGGTGTGTTCTCAAACCCTTAAAAAAAAAGTGTAGAATCATTTTTTTATAGAAGTAGATGAGACTCAATTTAAAAAAAAAAAAAAATTTTTACACTTTTTTAAGGGTTTGAAAACACACGAGAGTACGAAAAATCTTTGTTCAAGGATCACTAGTGTGCATATGGGATTTGTATGATCATATTCGTCCTCTCAGCACCCACACATTTTAAGTCAACTCCATGATTCTCTAACATCTTAATCCATAATTCTTTCCTATAAATGACACGAGAAACAAAACCATCTGGCAGCAAACCATGCAAGTAGCTGAAATAGATGAGTTCAATTGACATGATTTTACGTCAATAAACACAAAATGTTCCTATTGCAGAACTGCCAAACTTTACCTATCATCACTGCACGCACCTTGTGGTTACAAAACTTTAGGAGAACTATACGAATTCATACGTATTTAGGCGAAGAGTATACACATTGTAGTTTCCAGAAGTCTAATTTTCAAAATTCATCTAGTATTAAGTGTAAATAACCTAGCTAGCCATTTCAGAAAGATTTGTGGTTTGAAGCACCTTCTGTTTTTCGGGCATTTATCTTCTGCTCTAAACGAAGTGAGCTCCTCGAGAAGCAGTGTCGAATGTTTACTCTATGAGTTTTGTGCTCTGTGGAACAAATGCCTCTTACAATCACCAACAAGATTACTTGCTTGTCATTGGTGTCTTCCGACCACCAGCTTTGTGGGACCCCCTCGACCAAATCCTCCAACTTGTGCGTCTCTTCGTGATGGATTGATACATCGGCTACATGATCAGGTCTGATCATTCCAGCTGCCGGTGCTACCTGTATCACCACTAAAAACTTTACATGATCTTGAAATTTAGAGTAAATTGAAAAAAAAAAAAAAAAACCCTTCTAATTGCAATTGCTCTATTTAAAACGTCTGCTAACTATATTATTTAATAAGAATGACTTCTAAGTGTGAACTGGTTAAGTAACTAGATATAGAAGGTCACGGACTCACGGGGCATTTTTATCAAAAAATTTTTTTTATTAAAAGACATTTTTGTATAATTTACAAAGTTCGTGTGCATTTTCATAATTACTCCAAAGTTAGTGGTCTTTTCATTCAATATACCCTGCTTCAATAAAAGTGAGAAGCTTATAAGAATCTTTGGATTCATTAGTACCTCGAGCCAACGTGGGAAACCGAGGCACCCTCTTGGTCGAAACTCTGGTGTTGTAACATCCGGTTTGATGGTACATTGGCCTTCGCATATTATTTGGAAAAAGACAGTCTCTTCTCCACTTCGGTTGGTGATTTTCAGGTTGAATGTATCATGGTTCTGTAGATCTATGTTGTTTGTACTAACACTTGTTTCCGGGACGAAACGCAGCGCCTCCAAACAAGATTTGATTTCATCGTTGGAACGGAGGATATTCCCAAATTCCTGTCTCCTTATTGTTTTATCGACATGAGCAATTGAAAGATTCAACTTGCAGCGTACGGGCTTGTGGTCACTTTCCGTCACATCCATGCAAGCATCGTAACTTGAAATGCAAACGAAGTAATGAATGAACATAACCACAAAGAAAAGCAAAGAAGTCTTAGGACAAGAAAGCCTACTGTGATATGAAGGCGATTATTGGACAGTCTAAGCTGCATTCTTTCTCTGATCCCGACCTATTGTCTCGATAAAGGACTCTGTCACACCAAGCAGGGATTCTTTTCTTCTCACCCGAATCATAACCTAAGACATAAAACATTTTGTTCTTAAATCCTCAAGAGAAAAACATCAACCAAATTAAATGACTAAGAACTGCATTTTTGAATCAAACAAGTCTAATATTACCTCCTAAACCGGGTTTTCCTTTTTCAAATTTGTAAGTGGGAGGAAACGTAATGATTGCCTCTCGCATCCCTTGGAAAACTTTGCCGGCTTTCATTTCTGCTCGACACTGATCTTTCTCGCGAAGCCAATCAAAGCTTCGTTGAGAAACTAAGTCTCTTGCTTCATCATATGTAATGCCAAAGAGACGATAATTAAAATCACCATTGAACATGATCATATCCGCTTCGGCAAGATCAGGCCTTGCGTCATCAGGATTAGCTGATGTTGCCTATCGTAAGAAAACCAAATGAAAAACCATTACTTTGGTCACAAGTTGGATTGAGAAAGACAACGCATTTTGAGAATTTTAGGGGAAATAGATTTTTTAAGTCCTGTATGTAACCCCAATTTCAATTTAAGTTTTGACGACTTTCACAAATTGGAAAGAGTCCTATACTTTCAATTGTTCGTTATTTGGGTCTGGTAACTGGTTCTAAGAGGTAAAATCTCTGGTTTACCAACCGAACTAGGCCACATCAGCATCGATCGGATATTTGACCTCCTACAGCTGGTTAACAGACCAAAATGTCAAAAAATTGAATGTCCCAGAACTATTTTCAATTCCTGAAAGTCCATAAGATTCGCATAGAAATAGGGATAAATTATACAACTACAAATTCTCCGAACTATATAATAAACAATTAAACATACATTAGCACGTAGCATTTGGTTAGCGGATGAAACACCAGCTGCAAAACAGAGGATCCACGGCAAGCCAAACGAGTAAAGCAGCCGAAATATAAATATGGGGAAGAGAAGAGCACAAGACAAGTATATGAGGTGTCGCAGCATACCAGCAGCGTTGTTAAAGAAGTTTGACGATTTACTGAAAGTCATTGTTCGATATATATGATCAAAATCAGCATTCCGGCGATTAACTGCTTCTAAATGTGCAGCAAAATGACAATTTACGAAACATAATATTCGATCAAATACTCTCAACCGCAATCCTACACCTCCCTGCAAGTGAATATGTGATTGAACATTTCAACACTATTTCAGATATAATAATGGATTAAAAAAATATCAAGCCTAAAAAACATAGCTAGTGAAATCAAACTACGGAGTTACCTTATTCCCGATTGCACGACCTAAACCACATGCAACTGCTGCAACATCCAAATCACCAACATGGGTCCTAAGTTCTTTTCTAACCCTGAAAGAAAGGATGAACACCACCTATAACATTCCAACAAAAATAACAAGATAGCATGAAAAAAAAAAGGAGAGATTTTCTTGGATGCCTCGAAAATTCTCATAATCATGTTTTAGTCGTACCAAATTGCAATCAGTAAGGCCGCCAGCTGCCTAGATCCTACGCGTTCAAAGGTTGTTTTTTCATCTAAAGCCATGCCAATGTGATCTTGCCACCATTGCCCGACAGAACTTCCTTCAAGTCCTACCTAAAAAAGACAGTAGCACTTAGAAAAGACGCAAGGCATTCTCAAAGATGGGAAAATGAAATTTTAAATTAGTTGCGGTTAATCCAAATTTCAGTATATATACTCCGTCCGTTCCACTTGCTTTTCGGTGTTCACATAGAATAAGAAAATCATTTGATGCTTGTCATCAATGAAATGACTAATAAAACTTTTTACAGATCATCAATGAATCATTTATGGCCATTCATCACAAAATTAAGAAAATGGGAATGTTGGGATTAATATTTTAACCTTTTGAAAACCAAAGTGACTAGATATTTTGGAACTAATTTTTTTACACTAAGACGAACTTGAAATAGGAAAAGAGGGTACCTTTACGTTTAAGCACACATAATGAACTGCAATAGTCTATAAAAAGTACTCATATGTTTCATTATATATTTATATCTGATGTTTTAGGCTAATGGATTAAGGGATCATTTGAAGGGATATCAAAATCAATTGCTCATAATTTTTTCAAGAATGAAGCATTAGCATAAAACAAAAACTGAGAAAAAATTACTAATCAACTTTAAAACCTGCAAAAGGTTCAAATAATACACCTATATCAAGATTTGACACCTAAAACATCATGGTCATCAATTATATGAACAGAGAGCAGATTTATTATCAGAACAAATTTCACCGCCATATGTATTATCATGAAACGGCAATAACACAGACAATAAGCCAATTATATGCTTACAGTTTCTTTAGCTGCCGACATTGCAAGAAAACCAGCACCCATCTCCACTTCTTGTAGCCCAACAACTACAATATCGACATCCGATACTGCAGAGCCTAACCATGACATAAGAGCATTATGAGTTGCTCGCCCTTGACCAACATTCCATGTACCAATTAAAATAGTTATATTCTCTTGTCTTGTATACGAGTCCGCACATTTAGATAGTTCTGTTCGTATAATATTATCCATAGGTGCAGGAGACGATATATTCCACCCTCGTATACCCCCATGAGTGGCTAAGCTATAAACACATCCATTCGCGATGACTAATTTTGTAACGGGTTCGTTATGTGCAACCCAACCGGCTATTATACTTCCTTCAAGGTCTAGTATTTGGATTGTTCCACTTGCATACCCGACCCATATTCTTGACCCATATGAGCAGAAACTATATACTGAACATGGAATACGAGTGAAATCCTGTATACGGTTTCCATTTCCATCCCACTGGATTATTAACCCGTTTGAACATCCTGTCCAGATAACACCATCAGCTGTCTGAACTATAGCTTCGGTCTTTTTGGTATCTTCGACTAAGGCCCCTGCCCCTTTTGCTACTCTGCGTACAGCATCCGCAGCGCCTATGATAGCGTTACGAGATCTCTGCAAAAATCCTTGGGGTTTGTCCTTTTTAGTCTTTGCGACGAGCTTAACATTCACCTCATCTTCAACTACCTGGTCATGGGATGCTGACGTGTCAACACGATTGTCTGTTTGACCCTCTATGTTAAATATTTTTATGAGTTCCCTCGTACGAGCATTCCTGAGTTACAAAATCATTAAGGTAATTAGCAAATTTAAATGATCAGGAGAGAGTGATTGATTGGCTTTTCAAATCTTATAGTGTAACCCATGGTAAGATTAAGGGTGTTAACAAACACAACTGAAAGGTGAGAAGCACTTGCAATAAAATAGAATTATAGAAGTGCTTTTGTGCAGTTTTAACTGATCAAAAGAACTTGTATCAGACGTGATACTTTTGTAAGTTTTTATATAAGACGATCTAATACATAAGACATGATACTTTTAAAATCTGAGTGTTACAAAAATATCACATCTCATGTATGAGACGGTCTCATACAAGACTTGCTCTTAATTGATTAAAAGCTGATTCTGAGAAACAGTCATAGACTAGCTTTTGGTTCTTAAAAGTGATTATTTACCTTTTTGTTACTAAGAAGTACTCCCTTCGTACCAATAAGATATGGTTTAACAAAATTTCGAACAGATTAAGAAGACATAATAAATGTTATTAGAATTATAATAGTTTCCACATTCTTCCTATTTCCCCTTACACAAGATGACACGAAATTAAACGTTCAATGAGAATTTGATAAAAGTAAGTGTGGTAAATATGGTCATTTTGGTCAATTGAAAAACATTTTACGACTTTAACAAATAAAGACACCTATAATTTGGGACACAGGAAAATAGAAAGAAAGTCTATCTTAGAGGGAGTATTATATTGCATACACCGCCTACTTTCGAAGTTATTACAAAAAAAAAAAAAAAAACCTTTGACATTTTCAAGCATATCTTAGAGCAAAGAATATGTTAAGACCACGTACCATAGAGAGAAAGATTGTGATCCACAAACCCACACTTTGGCTTTGACATTGTCTGATAACAAAAATTTGACGTCAGAAGAGGAAAGATTGCATTGTCCATTAACTGTAACTTGAGCTCTCAGGTCAATAACCGATCTTTCGACCAACAAAGCAGCCATTCGTCTTTCCTCAGGTGATAGAGCGAGAGATTTCTCTATGGATTCCCATGGCCACACCCTTATAATACCACCCTCTGAACCTGACCATACATCACCTGGATCCAAGCCACGATGCCATGAGAAACAAAAGCAAGATTATACGGAAAGATGTAGTGGAGACTCTCGTGCATAAAGTAACACTTCTCCATTCAAATATAAATGTCATTTTAGAGAAAATAATGTCCAAAATAATTGTCGTTTTCAGAATTCAAGGGATAATTTTCATTGATCTTCCAGAAATGCCCTTATTTAATCTTGTTTTAAATGTTTCATAAGTATTGTGAAATCACAAAATAACACATTTCTAGAACATATGTACACGTAAGAAGAAAGTGAAAACATAATATTAGGAAACATGAGAATTCTAATGGCTAAACATCAGTCATTTTAATGGCATTTCTTAATGTGTGAAACTAGCTAAAACAACATTTATGTTGGGATGGTGGAGTAATATTTTGTCAGGGTCGGATTCAATTAAATTAACACTTAACTTCAGCCTTTAAGTACATTTTTGTTTGGTCAGAGTTACATACACAAGATGAAAATTGCCGTTGTTTTTCATTCAGGGGAATTCTTCAATATGCATGTGTATAAAGTAATTATGATGGTTAATGAAAATAAAAGGTGAGCAATTTACCTTCGTCATACTTCATACGTGGTAATGAGACTCAAAGTAAAGTAAGTCATTGCCTCATTTTTTATTAACAATCCCCCCACCCACGCCTAACCATTTCTCCTCAATCATTCCTCTAATCATATTTTATCCCCACGTATTCCAATAATTAGAGAAAAACACTAAAATGCAACTATCATTTCTCATTGTAATTCCTTATCTAACAATTCCCCTCAGTAGTTCAATGACATCATTCAATTGCAGAGAAATCAAAAACATTATGCTGAAGGCAAAGTACATACCGTAAAATGAAATGACCATGGAAAGAACTGGACCTCGATGTGCCTGCCAACTGAAACCTTCCTTGAAGCCATTAGAATCAGGAAATTGGTGGTCCATTTTCCAAGACCGAATTTTACCATCCTTGTGGCCACTCCAAATTAACTTGCTGCCTTGATCAACCATCAAACAAAGTGTCGGCGAAGTGCTTACCGATTCATAAAATGGGGCGGCCTCTTCGTCCCCCCTGTGTACCTTTCTCCCGTTAACAGGGACGTTTCCTGGCTCGAATGCATCTGAAAATTTCCATACTCTTACCCCTGACTCTGTCCCTGCCCACAGCTGCGTTTCTGTGCAGGCAATTGTCTTTAAGTTTTTTCCAACCTGTAAGAAATCAAGAACTTTTCCATTTTTATTGGCAATTTAAGAAGCGACAGACTATACATGATGCTACAGAACATGCCCTTCAGAAACTTCAACATAAACATAACAAATTAAACTCTATAAAAAAAGGGGGAATTAGAAAATTCCTTGCATTTATATCTCGTAAATTTCTCAAAGTATATTGAATAGATAAAATATATTGCAGCTATATAACAACAGTGGGAATAAAAGACTCAACAATGTTATCATCATCACTCTCTCTCTCTTTCTCTCTCTCTCTCTCTCTCTCTCTCTCTCTCTCTCTCTCATTTGATCACATTAAGCTTTTGAAATAATATAAATTGTGAAATTGTGAAAAAATAATAATTAGGAAATACTACCTGAGTTTCTCTCAGAGGGTGAGGTCTGAGCTCAACACACGGCGGTCGGCTAGGGTGCACCGCCGCTCTAGTCGGCACCCTAAACACCCCAACGCCTCCACCGTTACCTATAAAATCCGGCAGCGGCGTGGCTTCAGAAGCCTCGCGGTCTTCTCTCGACGGCGGCCCCGCATTCTGGTTATCGATTTCACCAACAAAATTTCCAGTAAAACGACGTAAGTCGCCGTCGTCGGACAGATTTACCCGGCCATCGTAGAACGCATTCTTTCCCGGAGCAGTGCTGAAAATGTCGATCTCGTCGAGGCTGAGCTTGCGCGGGTGGTGCTGGTTGCGCTTGTAGTTGCCGTCGACCTTCGGTCTCAGCTGCTGGCTGTAGGAGTGCGCTTTCCGGCGCGGCGGCGAGTGGGATAGGTTCTCCAGTTCGGCCAAATCAGGGTCATTCGGCGGATTATCCATTTTCAAGTGACGACTTTTCGTTTCTGGTGGGAATTAGAGGTGGAAAGAGAGGAAAGGGGAAAATGTGTTCATCGTAGAAGATGGAGAAAAACTTGGGGAAGAAAGAATAGGTGTGAGAGAAAGGGAATGGAGAGAGAGAGTGGAGGTAAGAGGGAGTTGGAGTGGAATTCCATGAGAGAGGAATAGCGAGGAAAGAGGCGAAAGATTATGGGAATGATCGGACGGTATGCCTCCACCATGGGGTAAGCAATCAGGATGGAGAGAGAGAGAGTTCCCGATCAAAATGCAGCAACGGCTAAGTCGCAGTATTTGATTTTCTATTTTATATTCTATGGTGTTTTTTTTTTTTAAATGGTATTCCATGGTGTTTTTAACTTTACATTTTATTCTATAAAAATTGAGTAAGTCTCCTGTGCATCAGTTACACGATTTAAGTTCATTTTTTAAAAATTATACAATTTATTATTGAAAAGTTACATAAATTATTACTGAAAAGATATATTTTTTAGTAATAATATGTGTAACTTTTCAGTAGTATTTTGTGTGACTTTTAAAAATGAACTTAAGTTGCACAGTATAACCGGTGCATACAAGACTAATCCATAAAAATTATATACAAAACTATGATTTAATCTGCTTAGGAATAATAATTAAGTAATCACAAAATTTTGCGAAATTATATCCCCTCATTGACACAAAGCTTTCGTACTTTCATTTTATTATATATTCATCCCAAAAAAATCTCCTTCTTAAAATTTTAAAAAAAAAAGAATAATACTCTTATAAAATTTTTTCAAAATATTAATATTATATTATTAGATATTTTTTTTATCGGTACATATTAGTGGTTAGTACACCAATTCTCTATACACTCATATCTCCAAACCAACTTTATATCTGCCTCATATTCGTTCCCAAAGGGAATCGAACCCGGGTCACTCACTCAAGTGAGGAGCCCGTGGCCAGGTGAGCTAACTATCATGTCATTATTTTATGGTATCAGCGAATACAGTTAATAATATCAATGAAAACATCTTATAATATAAATTTCATACTATAAAACTTATTAATAAAATTTTTTGTGAAAAATCTTCCATAAATTCTATTTTTATAATATTCTCAAATTTACACCAAATATCAATAATTTTTTGTGTATTTTGTTTACTTTGAGAAAGGTTGAAATATTATCCGAATATTTGCAATCTATAGTAGAGTTCAAAGAGTGATATTAAATAATTTTAATAGCAAAATAAAAAATAATTAGTGTTTTAAACTTAAGACTCCATTTGGATGGATGAATTTGAAAATGAATGTGTTATAAGAACAATACATGTAAGAAAATATATATTTCAAATTACAAATTGTAAAGAAATATGAGAGAAGGAAAAAAGTAGAAAAAAGATAGAGATGAAAGGGTAGATGAGAGAGATTTCACAAATGACATGGTTTTGATGAGGATTTGAAATTTCTCAATTTTGAACATAAACTCATATCTAAGTATTTGTAATTCACCAAACATACTTGGAAAAAGTGATTATTTGTGTGTAAAATTCATGAATTTCAAATCCACTCATCCAAGTGAAGCCTAAGTGATTTTTAAAAATAATTAAAAAATGTGTGCAAAAAAAATGTTTCTAAAAAGGTATTGAGTATTATTTTATTGGGAAATGTGTAGAAGTGTTTAAGTAAAAGTTAAAAGTTAAAAATTGTTGTTTAATCAAAGGTAGTAATAAAACTTAAAATAATGTTAATAACATGTTTTAAATGATTTTTTTTTTTTAAAATGCACTCTTATTTTTTATGTTGTGTTTGCAAACAAACACACCGACGGGTTAGCCTGTTTAGCCCACTGGCTAAACGGTTGGACCAAAAAATTTAATTTTAAACGGTTCATTATATGTTCGGACCTAACCCTTAAATTTTCAAAATTAAAAGGGCAAGCCCGCGGCCCGTTGAACATCTGTAGTTAGTATATTAAATTCAACCCACAGAGTAAACAATGATTAACTTATTAAAAAAATATTCCTAACTCATATGTTATCCCTTCTTTTTGCTTACCCTTGTAACCCCGCCGCCCCAAGTGAACACGCTCGTAACTGTTTACATTATGATATTAATTTATAACTCAATAGCGATCACCAGTACTCCCTTCGTCCATAAAAATTAATCCACCTTAATAATTCACGGTTATTAAAAAAAATAGATATTAATGTATAAAAGTAAGTATATTAATATAAAAAATATTTAATTATTAAAAAATATTTGATGTAATGTATAAAAGTGAGTATATGTGTATAAAAAATAAAAATATTGATTGTAAGTTTTTTATTTTAGGTAAGTGAACAATTTATTGTGGACGACCGTTTAAAACAATATGGACCATTTAACATAGTCGGATGGAGTAAATAATATAATATCACTAAATAAATATACCGATATACATTTAATAATAAAAATAAATTTCATAGGAGAGTTAGTGTATATTAAATAGAAGTCATTTCTTGATGATCAACATATATGTATATAAGTAGTTTTATTTTTAAAAAAGTTATGATAGACTTATTATGAAATTATTTTAAAGTATTATTGTCTCCGTCCAAAAAGACATTGCATACTTTCTATTTTGGTCTGTCTCCCAAAGAATTTGCACGCCTAAAAGTGAAAATCATTTATTAAACTCTACTCTCACAACACGCATATAATATTCATAAAAATGTACTTATTATACCTTTTTCTTAAACCGCGTGCCAAAAATACACCGCAATGTCTTTTGGGACGGAGGGAGTAAATATTTGATCAAATATATCAAAATATTATTCAGGAGTATTAAAAGTTTGAGTCAAAAAATCTATAACAATTATAACATAATATCGTTGACCTAAATTTTTTATACTTCTGATAAAAATTTTGATACTCTTAATCAAATGTTTGATACTTTAAAACTAATTAATAATAAATATATAATGAACCATTTTCATACAAAACTTTACCATATGCATTTTTTGAAACAAATTTCTTAAGGACTTCATTCACTAGAAGTGGTATATAACTCAATTAATTTTCTATTGCACTATCAATAACTTTCTTTTTTGTCTAATTTTTTTTAAATTAGAGCATAATATTAATTATATTAATAACATGAAGACAAATTTTTTTTTTTTTTGATAGGTAAATGTTAGTGGTTGGTAGTTAGAAGTTAGTTCACAAAGTCTTCATACACCCATATCTCCAAACCAACCTTATAACTCCCTCATATTCGTTCCCAAAGGAAATCGAACCCAAGTCACTCACTCAAGTGAGGAGCCCGGTGGCCAGGTGAGCTGACTCACCTGATTAAGACAAATATTTATTTAATATATGTAAAAATGAATTTTTATTCGAATTACCATTTAAGAATTTTAAACATGTGCTATCTTAAGATATCCATAGTTAGTTACCAGTTTATTGAAACATTCAATGCAATGAAGAGAGTATCATCACAGTGAGGACTGGGAAAGTGACCGTTTCCATCGCCCTAGTTTCTCTAGCCCCTGCCATGAATTCAAGAAAATCTCAGACTCAAAATTGTTCGATAAAAGTTCGTTTGAGTTTTGCTTGATAAACACAAGGGAAAATTCACAGGATCAAAATCATATTTTTTTGTATGTTAAAGGACTAAATTCAAAACTTAAAAGAACGAAAAACAAATCACTGAAGCTTAAAGAACAAAAAAAATATATTTAAACACAAAAAAGCCTATATGTTTAGGAAAAGTCATTTTGAAGTTCAATAAGTAACAGGAAAAGCTCGATCAGTTTACACCACGTGACATCTAAACGACGTCTCCCCAATGCTATTTTAAATGATATAGATTTTACAGGTTGAGCTTATCTAAAACAGTTGTAGCAGTACTGTTTAAAAGTACACAAAAGATGCATACCTTTCGTGGAGCAATAGTCAAATCACTCTCCGAAACATGAGTTGCGTCGAATCCAACAGGACGCAACACCTCTTCATAACTACATATAAAGACAACTTCAGTTACTAGCCCCTAAAAAACATGGATTTGCTCATGACAGATTCGACACATATAAAACATAGGAACTGAATTATTAAACTAGAAATTACTCGGCAACTGATACTTTAAACGGAGGGCCACCCTCGTGGTCATCTATCTGCAAAACACAGCAAAATGTAAAAGATTAGAAGAAAATATATGTAAAATAGCAGAGATGATAAGTAATACTAACATATGGTCACATATATATATATATATAGAGAGAGAGAGATAGAGAGGGAGAGAGAAGGGGAGAGAGATTATCAAATACTATGCATTTGGTCTATAAATATTCTGAATAACTACAGCGTTTTTGCTAAGTGGAAAATGTGCGAAGGTCAAATTGTCGTATACAAGCTTATAACCTCTGTAAGACTGTAAGGTGATATAAAATAAGTCGAGAACTTGTGATCTACTCCCTCCGTCCCTCTATAAACTTCTTGTTTCTTTTTGTTGTTTTGTTTAAGAAAGTGTATTATTTATTATTATATGGTGGGCCATATGTTGACTTTTGTATAAAGTAATGAAAAATTGTGAAAAAGTAATGAGAAGTTGTGAAAAAGTAATGGGGAGTTGTGAAAAATGGTATTTGTTTATTAATATATGAAATAGTGTTGTTGCTTTTTATAGAATGAGAAACTTATAGTGGGACATCCAAAAAAGAAAAGTGAGAAACTTATAGTAGGACGGAGGGAGTATTAGGTATGTAATACATTAGTAAAATAAAAGATATGAGACGGAAGATTCTAACACGTGCTTTGACTAACCGGAAACATTAGTGTTATGAGCTCTCCATCTGATTTTAGAAGATCAGAGATTTTTCTAGCCCAGAGTGATCTTAACTCTGGTTCGATGGCACAGAAAAACCTGTGGGGGCCGACGGTAACTGAAACTGATGAACACCAATGCAACTTCATCATAATAAATTTAATTTAATGATTGTAACGAGAGGACTTACGTATAATCAAAAATGAGATCAAACAATTGATCTGGATGCCAAGTGAAGAAGTCTGTCTTAAGGAAAGTAAAATGCTGCGTGTTTGGTGACCTGGACGACAACTAAAGCGAGAATTTCAACTATGTCAGTGTGTGCTCATCTCTCTTATGCCCTTAGTATATCTTATGATTACAATTTACACAAGAATGTGAGAGAGGACAATAGGAAGAGATTAAAGTTTGTACAGAGAAATAACGGGACATGTTAAATATGAATTAGGTACCTAATTTGATCGAAAGATGCACATAGACACAATTTACACAAAGCACCATAAAAGATGTGATGCAAAATCAATCAAACTTTAAATAATATGTGAACGAGTCAAACACAAACATGAAATGTATCAGTTCAACTTATTTAGCTCCAAAACCAGCAGAAAGCAATAGCCTACAACATTTAACGGAATTCAAAGAACTTCTTTTTTCTCAGAAGAATACTCATATTTGATATTCTCTTCTACAGAATTCCATCTAATTCAAATTTAATTAGGCCCAGAATGAAAGTTATGAAATATCACACATGATTTATTGATAAAGAAAGCAAGAACCACTCTTACTTTTATTGCTTTCTTGATGGCATTGTCTGATACGTCAAGACCTACAACATGGCGCTCAGCACAAGCAATCGCGACCACATCATGACCCTGCAGCACACAGAGGATTTCTCCGACGATTCAATATCAGAGGGAAAACTAGAAAGACACATACATAAAGATAAAGAAAAATATCAATTCACATTCACGATTCACCAGTGAATGCTAATCGATTAAAAATGACAGTGTAGCAAGGTTAGTGACGACACCTAGTTTACAATCGAATACTACAGATTAGAGATCAACAATCCATGACCAAAAAGGGCACCATTTCCACACTCTTGATACATTTTTTCGTTTCCATTGCTAATCGTCACCACTTCAAAACAAGGAGTGGATTTCTATGACTAAATAGATAGTTTCTGATGACATGATCAAACCTGAGTAGCTAAAGTTTGTTAAGATAGCATTTTCTTGATTTCTAAGTCCACCCCATTTCAAGAAACTCAGGTAGCCGTGCAACAACTTAGTAAAATTTAAGTTTTCCAGTGCATAAGTGATCCAAAACACCTTCAATAAATGTGCACAAGACATTCTCTTGTTAATTCTTCACACATATAATCACATTACAGGGAACAATTGAAAGAATTTCTTCTAAAGTCCGAAGAGACGTCTGATCAATTCATTTATATTAAATCCCTAACAAGAACAACAATAATAAAAGCTAAAACACATACATACACACTCAGACTTACACTACCGCAGCCGGGAATGAGAGCTCTGCCTTTGGGGAGAGATCCAGTATTGTGCAGGTGCACAAGAACAGGTGTGGGGCCCCCCAAATCCCAAGGCGTCAAACCTTCTTCCCAACATTTATCCCAACCGTCCGTAACTGCAAAAGAAACCCACAATTTTTTTTCTTAAAAAAAAGCCCCAAATTTCATGAGCTCAGTTTTCTTGATTTCTTACTTACAGGTGGAGTTGGAGCGAAGAACTTGGTGGAATTTCTTCCTTTTATCATCAGCAGTGATGGCCGATTTTGGTTCTTGTTGATGGGGCGTTTCAGTTGACATGTTGCTGAAGCTTATTCGATGAAAATAAGGTGGGAATATTCGAAGAGCGGGTGAAGAGTAGTGGGGAAGGAGGGAAAATCGCATGGAGCTTTTAGCTTTTGGATCGAACAGCCAGAAATGGGTTAATCCAATTTGTTTATTATAATTTGAGATGTTGAATTTTTTTCCCCGAAATAAAGAATTGTCGACATAGGAAAAGGGTATTCGGAGCGTCAGTATAAATGGCGCTTGGAGGTTGGCGGTCAAGCGCCAAAACTTTTTAATATATTTATAATTATTTTAAAAAAGATTCTACTAATATTAAATTTTTTATAATAAAATATTTTTGTATCATTTCACAATAAATTCTAAACTTAAAATATATTTAATATTGCCTCCGTCCCAGGTCTTTCTTCAAAAAGACCATGGCACACATATTAAGAAAATGTTAGAGTTTGTGAGTGTAAATTATTTCCTTTTTAAGGTGTGAAGAAAGAGTTGGGACTTGAGACGTCCCGAAATGAAAAAACAGGAAGAAAGAGTTGAGACAGAGGGAGTAGTTTAATACCCAAATGCATATTTTACAAAATACAAATAGTCCGCTTCTCTCACTCTTTCCCCTTTCTCTATCTTCTCGTTTCTTTCGTTTTTTAGTTTAAGTAGTGTTTATTAATTACTTATTATTTGTTGCCGTCAAGCGCCAAGACCGCCTAAGTGGTGCCAACGTTTTTCTATTTTTTTTTTATTAATATTAATTTTTTTCCAAACATATATTAATAAAAATATGCATTATAGATAAATTATAAATTTAAA
This sequence comes from Prunella vulgaris, assembly GCA_026898435.1. Lineage (NCBI taxonomy): Eukaryota > Viridiplantae > Streptophyta > Magnoliopsida > Lamiales > Lamiaceae > Prunella > Prunella vulgaris. The sequence goes on along the minus strand of JAPKLY010000368.1, from coordinate 313,213 downwards.
ACATAATTAATAACTATCATAAAATATAAAAAGTCAACAAAATGTTAAAAACTATCATAATACGATATTGTCCATCTTATAAATGAAACACAAAAATAGCAAAATACATAGAACGAATAAATTATGAAGTAGTTCAATTAAACTTTATTTTTTAGTAATTTAGTAAATTAGTTTTTATTTTTTAATTTTAGTTCTAACTTTTAAGTTGAAATTAAAATTAAAAAAGAAGAGTAATGACCATCTCGGAGGTTCCAAGACGGCATCGGTAGTGCCAAATGTGTTGGTGGATTTTTCTTGGCGATTTGACCTTAGCGTCGGCGGCCGCCATTTACATCCATAATTTTGAGACGAAAAAGAATTTTTTTTTTGAGATAATTACAATGTGCAGGACCATTTTTCTTAGTGTAACTACAACTAGAAACTCAACTGTACAAAAATAACAACAAGAGCTAATTCTAATAATAAAAACCCCCAGTTATATGTCAAATAACGAAATTGCTCCTACTAATAGAGGATAGGTATGCAGACGCCACATCTTGTCCACTCAAATCAAATCATAATTCTCTCTTCTCTCTCACAATTAAAGTTTCTCTCTCTCAATTCTCTCTCTATCTCTCGATTTTTTCTCTTCTCTCTCAATCATGAGTCTTCTCTTTTCAACGGCGTCTTCTCACTAATCCGCCATCCTCAACCACTCTGTCAATCGCCTGAAGCGCCTCCGTTCCCGATCGATGGTGACGGTGTCAAGAATAAGAGTGCCAGCGACGGCTCTTACCGATTCCGGCGGTGGAGAACGAGACAAGGGATTCTCCGTTATACTCAATGGTTTTTCCGGCTTCAACGACCTCTCTGCCTCGACAGCGGCGAAATATAGGGCATCAACGAAGGTGGTGAACGGAGTTGATTTTGGGCATTTTGGGCGAAGAAGACGCCGCAGATGTTGGTGAGTAACAACTGCTTCAATTTAGGGCAAAATTTTTTTAATTTCACTCTGAAATTTTAGAATTTTAGCCAAATAACTAACCATATTTGTTGTAGTGTAATGTGTTTGATAATTTTTTTTTTACGTTTTTTTATATTTGGGGGTGATGATACTGAGTTTGTTGATACTGAGATGATGGTGATAATGTGTTTTGTTCTAATGTTTGAATGTGAGTTTTTATAATGCTTGATGATTTTGGGTTTGTTGATACTGAGATGATATTTTTATGATACGGAATACTGTACTTGATGATGCTTGTGATTCTTTTCTTTCTTTTCATTTTGTTCTAATGTTTGAATGTGAGTTTTTATCATTGATTTTGTCGGAAAATTATGTAAATGTGTGTTGCCGGAAAAGAGACGCAATAGTACAATAAACATTGCTATAGTACAATATGATTCATTGTGGTACAGAAGCAATAGTACACTATTTTGTTCAATGGTACATACGCATTATCGATAGTACACATCACTGGAATTATGATCGGCAAGTATCGCTGATAACCCAAGTTAATAATGAGATGTGATGGACACAGTACACGATGTGACGTGAACAGTGACACACGTCACATCAATTGTACCTTTTGTCAGTGCAATAATGCTTAAATAGCAGCCGAGGTACAATTATATGAACTATAATACAATTATATGAACTATAGTACATTACTATATTCAACGGTACACAACTAAGGTTTACTGACACAAGTGTACACAACTATATTTAACGGTACATTATTGACATAATATCGTCAATTATATGAACAGTGCTTCTGAGTTTTTTACTGACACAAGTGTAAGCCTACACTTTCCTAGGCTTTGGTTGTCAAATCAATATTAAATACACATGCTGAGTTGACGAGCCTATACTTTTGGCCCTGATTGTAAGAATTAAAGATAGGAGGCCTTACTTGTGGTTACACTAATATGTTTGACCCTATTGGTAAGTCTACCTTTTTTTTAGATTTTATATGAAAATTGTTTATAATAAATTTATTCTGAAATTTTTTTAAAGTAATAAATATTTTATTAAAGTGTCAAAATATTTATAAATATATTTTTTTATATTTCTAATGAGATTTTTAATACTTTAGATGAAGGTTTTAATTGCGAGTCGTTTTGGCCCGACCATATAAGCCCGTGAGCTAAATGGGCTAGTCCACCGGTTAATCGGGCTAGCCCATTAGATCGCATATATTTTTAAATTTTATATTTATATATATTAAATTATTAATTATTATATTATTAATTAAAGTTATTTTCAATTTCTATTTAGGGATTGTATTAATTTTAAGTATTGATGCTTGAACTTTTAAATATTGATATTTTAAATTTTAAGGTATTTATGTATTCATGTTTGAACTTTTGTAACTATATTAAACTATTTTTATGTAATTTTAATAAAATTATGGACAATATTAAGATTTTAGCTTAAATATTAATATTTTATGACCACTATTTTAGATTTTCTATTGAAATTAAAACTTTTGTGATATAGCCCATTTATAGTTTGTTTAGCCCGAGGACCATTAGGATTAGAGTTATGTTTCAAATATTAAAAGACCTATAGGAGCAAATCAGATAGACTTTAGCCTGTTTAGATCGAAGCTCGTTAGGACTGACTTTATGAAGTCCAACACAACCCATTTAAAAAAATGGGTATGATTTTCTATGTTATATTGCTTGAATTTTATTTTATTTTTCTATTCAAACATATTTCCAGATATTTTTAGATATAAGGAAGTTTTCAACTTTTTTTTAAAAATTTAATCATAATATTTATTTAAATTTATATTAATAACAAAATTGTTCTATTTTTTATTAGTTATTCTAGACCTTACATTATTCATTAAATTATCTTATTATATAGATTTTGTTTTTTTAGCTTCCAACACAAAAGCATAAGAATATCAATCCAATATATTTAGCCTTAAAATAAGAAAAAACTATTTATAAGTTAGATTTAACTACAATTTATTGAAGAAATGTAAAAACTTTAATCAAATTAATATTATTCATTAAATTTGTATTAATACTGTTATTATCCCAATATCATATCGATTAACATTCTCAAATTAATTTTTTAAGCCAACATATAACTTGAATGTATTTTAATTTGATTATAATTTATTTTATTGAATGTACTTCATTGTCAAGCGCTATATAAAATATACATATATTTTCTTTGTAGAAATTATGTATATATATAAATTTATAAGTTTTTCTTAATATACCTTTGCAAGTTGTCTCACTTGCTTTATGGAGAAAGTGAGCTTACTCTCTTTGCAAGAGAGTGATTAATTTGACATTAAATATGTTTTAGTAATATTATATTTTTTCACTTATACTTTTTAGGGGATTATAAGGAGGGGCTTTCATAAGTGTCTAAACATAAAATAGAATTTGAATTTTCATTACTTATAAACAGGGGTAAATGCCCCAAATCTTCCTTTATTTATGGTTTTGAGAATGGTACAATTGAGATGACTAAAATACTATTTGAAATGACAATTATTTTTTTGCAGTTTTCATTCTTATCAAATCAGATTTAAAAAAATTTCCTTAAGATATTGTGTTCCATTTCTCTCCAAGAGACATTTTTCAAGAAACCTCAGTCGGGATCTCCGGTCATTATTAATTCATTTCCGGCGAACTGCAATAGTACTTTAGAATATGTATCTATACTTATATATGAGTATGCATCAGTACTTTAGTATATTTTTATAAACTTTATGGTATTTTTTTTTAATATTTTATCATAAATGTTTCTGTATCTTAAGAATCAAAACCGATCACACATTAATTTGAAATGAAAGAACTCAAGAGGAGAAAACAAACCCGTTTACCACAAAGTCACCATTCACCACAATCAATCATCATTCACCGAAAATCAAACTTAAAAAATGAGGGAACTAAATAGTGGAAAAGAAACATGTTTAGCATACTGCTGAGTACCTTGGCCTAGATTTTGATGTATGCAAAACAATGTGGTTTATTTGGTTATATTAATCTAACACTTGTGCTAAGGAAATTGGTGTTTGAAATATATAGTTGTAAGTGAAGTCTGCAGCTGTATACTTGATCATTCTACAGCCAGACATGACCCTACAGCTGTAAGGTTTCTCTACAGCCGATTTTTCTTATTGACAGGACTCTACAGCTGCAAGGTTGAAGACTCTACAACTGCAAAGAACCGTTTGAAGAGATGGTACAGGTCAGATATTTTTTTTAAAGATTATGACGACCCTTAAGCACAATTAGTGTAGCTCTCATGCACTCACTAAAATATTCTTAAGTGGAGGTTATTTCTTTAATTCTGGAGGATTATGAAGATTAGTTACAAGACAACCAGAATTCTGAAGAAAAGGACAATAGTACAATCAGTACTATCCTGTGTGAAGGATAAAGACCACTTCACACATGCCAAATGGAGAGAGAGGAGCCTTCTCCAGATTTCAAATTTGAATTTCCAACGGATAAGTCACACCACTCAATCTATAAATAGAAGTCCTCAGAGGAAGCAACAACAACAACCCTGAGCACACAAGCATTCTGCTTAAGCAAGTCTACAACCAACAAATTTCTAAGAGAGCCTTATTTATTTTTATTCTTTGTGATTCATAGGATAGTTGGTTAGGATTTTCTTAGAAAGAATCACACCCTTTTGTTGTTGTTCCCTCACTTGTTTTAATATCGCTTTGTGAGGTTTTGTAAAAACTCTTTGTGAGTTACATTCTAAGTGAATAGGGTAGTTTAATCTCTTTTTAGAATAGGAATCTGAGTGAACCTAGTTCTAAGGGGGAACTACTTGTATTGATCTGAGTGATCTCATCTTAGGGAATTTGGCACCTGAGTGGTGTAACAGTGGATGTATGTGGTCTTTTTATAGATACTGAACCACTATAAACCTGGTCTATTTACTTTCTGTCATTTAATTTCTTGTTCTGCATATTTAATTTATTTGTTACATTCATCATTCCTTTGAAACCTGAGTACATAAAACTTTATGGTTTTCACAAAGAGAAACTGACTCTACAGCTGTAGACTTTTATAAGTCACTCAGCTGTCAAGTTTGTTTATATTATTTTTCATTAACACTCACTTTTATTCCGCTGCACATTAGAGTATTCTCAATACAATTTTAATTGTGAGAACTCCTCTGATACTTTGTCTACAAGTGATCTTTTATTTTGCAAAGTTTTTGAACTCTGCAGCTGCAAACTTTTCAAGTCCACAGCTGTAACCTTTGTGGTCCAGTTTCTAAAACTCTTGTAGACTTGTTATTTTGAACTTTAAAAAGGCTACTGTAAGGTTCTAGAACCCCTCTTTTTGAAAAATTTGAAAAATCTGATTTTGGACTCAAGGTCTATTCACCCCCCCTCTAGACCTTGACCACTTTAAGGGACCAACAAGTGGTATCAGAGCAGTTGGCTTGCCACTGCTTTGATCAGTACCTAGCTAGATCCTTTTTTATTTTGAAAAACACACCTGCATACTTGCATGGCTCCCAAGATGGTGAAATCCAAGGTTCCAATGTTCTCTGCTGAGGACTATGATGAATGGAAAATTAGAATGCAAGCATATTTGTCTATAATCAATGATGAGATATGGTCTATCATAGAGGATGACTCTATACCTATTGTGAAGGTCAATACTACATCTGATCAGTCAGCAGGACTAGCTCAGATTATCCCCAAACCCAGAAGGGAATGAACTGAGGATGACAAGAGAAGGTCCAATCTTGATAATGTTGCAAAGAACACTATTTATCATTCACTTGATAAAATTGTGTTTAGCAAGATCGAAAACTGTAAAACTGCAAAAGACATATGGGAGATGTTGGAAATTATTTGTGAAGGAACTGAACAAATCAAGGAAAACAAACTCATGATAGCAGTTCAAAAGTTTGAGAACTTCAAGATGAAATTTGGTGAAACTCTTGAAAAGTTTGAGTCAAGATTAATTGAGATTCTCAATGAGCTAGACTCACTTGGTAAAGATTACTCACAAAGAGAAATGAACATGAAGGTTCTCAGAGGCTTACCTTCTGAATGGGAGATGAAGGTCATTGCTATGAGAGAATCAATGGATTTATCTAAGATATCTACCTTTGAACTCTTTTCAGACCTCAAAGCTTATGAATTTGACATAAGCAGAAGAAAAGAACCTGTCAACAGTAATGTTACAGCTCTAGTGGTTGACAACTCTACAGCTACAAGTTCTGATGATGAAGACTTGGCTCTTTTTATAAAACAGCTCAAGAAATTTGGCAAATGGACCAAGGAGAAGCAGTTCACACCAAAGGAAGATGGTAAGGTGAAATCTACAGCACCTAACTCAACTTATTTGTGCTATAACTGCAGAAAACCAGGACATTTCATCAAGGATTGTCCATACCCCAAAGCTGAGAAGTACACTGATGAAGAAAAGAGAATCAGAAAAGATAAAAAGAAAAAGTTTGACAAGGAGAGAATTAGAGCACTACTTTCTGAGTTTGATAAAAACCAGGAAGACTGTCCCTCTTCTTCTCAAAAGTCAACTGCAGATTTAGTGTTGGGGAATTAAACGCGGATCTATTCGGGATTTACGCTAAATACAAATTTAAGCCTACAATTAATATCATGATTTAAACATAATTAAATTAAATAATTGTATACCCAACAACAGGCTTTGCATGCAAAACATATGAACAAATATAATCACATAAAGCCCTAAACATGCGGAACTAAGGGATTTAGTGAATTATACCTTCAGGTGAAAAAGCTTTTCCTGAGACAAAAGGCGTCCTTTGATCCCTTGGTGAAAGGCACTTTCTGAGACAAAAGGCGTTCTTTGAGACTTTCTGTGATCTCCTTGGCTTTGATTAACCCAAAAGCCTTCTCAAGTATTCCCTTATCCTTATTCGTACACCCGGTGGGAGGCCACACGAATAATCACAACACAAGAAAAGAAAACAATTTTGTTGCCCAAAAGACTGATAATTTAAAACTTACCTCTTCATAATAATGTGTTATGAAGTCTTGTATCATCTCATATTTATAGTGAGAATACAAGATCTTGAATATCTTGAATATTTAATATTTCAAATCTTGATTATCATGAATATCAAATATTCTAATCTTGATAATCTTGAATACTAAATATTCAATTCTTGATATTCTAAACACCCCAATTTTCGAAAAAAATACATCATATATTTAATTCCATGAGATCTTGATTTTATTAGATATTCTTTTATTCAAGATACATATCTATTTTCCATAAAATATTTCATTAATTTAATATATAATTATTTTTCAAAAATTTAAGATTAAATGGGCCCAAAATTATTTCTTTTATTTTAATCACCATATTCATTGTTGGACATTTAATTGGGCTACTTGAGGGGCCTTTAGGAGAATTAAGATTGGACCTCCTAATGGGCCTTGAATTCTAACATTGAGCCCAATGTCATTCAACCCATTAACATTAATCTCACTCCACTATAGGATTAATGTTGCACTATCCATCTTAACCCATATTACAATCATATGGCTCCCAGTCATTATTTCCCGTGTTTAAGATTCTCTTGTCCGTTAATTAATCAAGCCACTGAACGCTTTAATTAATTTAACATCTTAACCTTGGAGTAAGGACATCTCTTCTTTATCATCATACCGGAAACAAATTCCACTTGCAAGATTTAGTATGACGAACGTTTAGAGCCCACCAATGGGACTAATCATGCAAGACTTTCCAAGCACACATTCATTTGTATTAAATCTTAGCAACTGTCATGTTCTCAATGGCGTCACCCAAGATGCAAAGTATTGAGTCTTATTGACTCTCTACCCATAACAAAATAAAGTGCCACGCACGAATCACACACAGTCCTATTTAAGGGACAGAGGTTTAGAAATAAACGACCACTGAGGTCTAATTCTTCATCCCATAAATCAGTACGAAAGAATTACCTCTCTGTAGGTCCTCTTCAATGCATCATCATGCACTAGTGCAATCCCTTGGTCAAGATAAGCCAATCTGGGATCTACACATCAACCGTTTACCAATGGGGTGTTCAAATCCCATCTAGGTTGTGAATTTAGTACTTGTTACAAGAAACTGATAATGTGATCTTGCTGTGAGTTATCCGGGGATCACCACATTTATCTATAGTGTAACTTGTACTATTATATGAACGAATTGCAATAAATAGATAACATTCATATTTATCTAAAGCACAGTGATAAAATGTTTATTTCAGATAAAGCTCAAAGATTCAGTTTAGCTATACAAAGTAAAAGCATACTTTCTAGTATAACCCTAACATTTGAAAGACTTTAACTCTACAGATTCAGATGAGGAAGCCCTGATCTGTCTTATGGCTAAAGATGAAGAGGTATGCTCATCATCATCAAGTTATATTACAGAAAAGGATTCTTCCAGTGACATGCTAAGTGCAATCCAAAGACTACAAGAAGAAAATGAAGATCTTAGAAGAGATATTCATATTGGAAGGGAACATGTGAAAGCTTTGTTAGCTGGAGTGGAAGATGTTAAAAATCAACTGCAGATTCTACAAGAACTAAAGGAAGGTTACAGTTGTCTGAAAGATGACAATGAAGAACTCTTCAATGAAGCAAGTTGTAGAGCTACAGATTATGCTGAATTAAAGGAAACAATCAGAACTCAAGAACTTATGATAGCTGAGCTTGAAGAAAGCAATGCTTATTATCAAAAGAAGCTAGATTGTTTTGGAAAATCATCCAAACAATTGAAGAAAATGCTATCTGAGCAAAGGCACTCAAAGGACTTGACTGGAATAAGATATAATCCTTGTGTCTGGATGAAATACTTGCAAAAGTCAATTCCAAGACTTGAAAGAAAGTTCATCAAAGAATCAACCCCTGAAGAAGCTGTAAACTCAACCCCACAGCTAGAAGATTTGAAATTCTTGAACTCATTCAAAGAATTGTCATCAAGAAGACAACAGAAGATCAAGGAGATCATGGAAGATACTGAAGAAGATGTTTCAAACATGTTGCAAAACATGATTCTGAAACCAACTGCAGAATCAAATATACAGTCAGAAGAAGAAGTCTTTCATAGATTGGATATGGAAAGAAGACTCAACTTTGATAGATTCTGGAATGGAAATATGTCAGATATGTCTCCCTCTTCAAGCACTCAAAGAGGTGGATCAAGCAAGAACTGTAGAATTAACAACTCTACAGCTCCTAAAAAGGCTTGGATTGCAAAGAGTAACACTGGAGAAAATCCAAAGCATTGGATTTCTAAATAACTCATTTTATTTTGCAGGGACATGTTACAACCGCCAAAAGAGAGATTTGGTACATTGACAGTGGTTGTGCAAGACATATGACTGGAGATAGAAGTTTGCTACAAAATGTGAAAGATCATAAAGGTCCTAAGGTTGTTTTTGGTGATAATGCCAGTGGAATAGCTAAAGGATCAGGATGTCTACTAAAAGGAAATGTTCAGATCAATGATGTTTTCTTGGTAGATGGTTTAAAGCATAACTTGCTTAGTGTGAGTCAATTTTGTGACAAAGGCTACACTGTAGACTTTACACATGACACTTGCATAATCAAAGATGTTGAATCCCAAACCATTAAACTGACAGGAACTAGAAAATGGAATGTTTACATTGTGGAGTGGAACTCTACAGCTGAAACTACCTGCTTTCTAGCTAATAGTTCCAATGAAGTTAGTTGGCTATGGCACAAAAGAATGAATCACATAAACTTCAAAACCATGAATGAACTTGTGAATAACAGACTTGTAAGAGGTTTGCCAAACACTAAGTTCAGGAAGGAATATCTATGTGATGCTTGTGTCAAAGGGAAACAAATCAAGAAGACTTTTAAAAGCAAGACACATCCAAGCACTTCAAGAACACTTGAATTACTGCATATGGATCTTTTTGGACCCATAGAACCTGTAAGTATAAGTGGGAACCTGTAAGTATACTTTGATTGTTGTAAGTGGGAACCCATAGGACCCATAGAACCTGTAAGTATACTTTGGTTGTTGTAGATGATTACTCAAGATTTTCTTGGACAGTGTTTCTAAGAAAGAAGAGTGAAACTCTACAGCGGTTACTAGAACTGTTAAGAAGAATTCAGAATGAAAAGAACTTGAAGATTGTGAAGATCAGATTAGATAGAGGAACAGAATTCACAAATCAAGTCATTGAAGAATATTGTTCACTTTATGGCATAATTTATGAATACTTTGCAGCTAGAACCCCACAGCAGAATGGAGTTGCAGAAAGGAAGAATAGAACACTCAAGGAAGCTGCCAGAACAATGATTATTGAAGAAAAGTTGCCTAAGAAATTTTGGGCAGAAGCAACAAGCACTGCATGCTATACTCAGAATAGATGCTTGATTGTTAAGGATGATAAGAAGACTCCATATGAGTTATGGAAAGGAAGGACTCCTAATATCTCTTATCTACACATTTTTTGATGTAAATTCTTCATACTGAATAATGGGAAAGAACACCTTAAGACATTTGATTCAAAGTCAGATGAAGGTATCTTTCTAGGTTATTCTAATGTTAGCAAAGCATTTAGAGGGTATAACAAGAGATTAATAATTGTGGAAGTGTCACATCATGTTATTTTTGATGAACAACATAATTCCCCCGAAGAAATTTTTGAAGACTCTAAAGAGGACAACTCTACAGTCACAAGTCAACAACAGTATGTTGAGATCAAAACTCCTGTAGATTTGACCAACAAAGGCTTTGGCACTGTGATAGTTGAGTTACCTCCATTGGAGAATGTTGAAGACCTAGTCTATGAGAATGTTCAAACAGAAGTTGAGACACCAACAAAAGGACTTGATGAGTCTGCAGTAGGTAAATCTACAGCTGTAGAGAATAATGATCAAAGACTAGAACCTTTGTTAGATTTGATTTACTTGAAAGATCACCCCCTGAGCATGTAATTGGAAACCCATCAGATGCTGTAAGAACCAGAAAATAAATCCATGAGGCAATGTTTGCTACATTTCTTTCATCTTTAGAACCTACTGATATTCATGAAGCACTGCAAGATGTTAATTGGATTATTGCAATGCAAGAAGAATTGAATGGTTTTGAGAGAAATCAAGTATGGGAACTTGTTCCAAGACCTAAGATTCACAAAGTGATTGGAACTAGGTGGGTATTCAAGAACAAACTTGATGAAGAAGGAATGTTGACCAGAAATAAAGCAAGGCTAGTTGCTCAAGGCTATTGTCAATATGAAGGCATAGATTTTGATGAATCATTTGCCCCAGTTGCAAGATTAGAAGCTATAAGAATATTTCTAGCCTATGCTGCACATATGAACTTTACAGTCTATCAAATGGATGTAAAGAGTGCATTTCTCAATGGTTTACTATCAGAAGAAGTGTATGTTGAACAACCACCAGGATTTGAGGAATCTACAGCTGAAGACATGGTTTATAAGCTTAGAAAAGCCCTTTATGGACTTAAACAAGCACCAAGAGCATGGTATGATACCCTATGTGATCATCTGATCAAAAATGGATTCAAAAAGGGTACGATTGACAAAACCTTATTCAGATTACAACATGGGAATGGTATTTTGCTTGTCCATATCTATGTAGATGATATAATCTTTGGCTCAACCAATGAAGATTTATGCATAAAGTTCTCTAAGCTAATGACTGAGAAATTTGAAATGAGCATTGTTATGGGTGCAAAGAAAGTGAAATAAAGATCAGATGAGCAAGTACTGCTGATTAACTGAACATTAATACTATCAGCTGAAGGAGGTCAGCTGATAGGACTACTGAGGCTCATCTGATATGATCAGCTGGGATCATCTGGAAGTCTACTAAAAGTCATCTGGTATATCAGCGAAGTCAGCTGAGGAAGTCAGCTGAGGGGGGTCAGCTGATGTAGTCTCCAGAATGATCAGGATGATGATCAATCAGGATGGTCAGTCAGGATGACTGGTTAGGATGATGATCAGTCAGGATGGTCTGTCAGGATGGTTTGTCAGGACAGGATGATGGTCAGGTCAGTTGGTCAGGTCAGGATGATGGTCAGACTGGTTAGTCAGGATGAAGGTCTACTGATGATATCAGCTGAGTGCTCAGACTCAGCTGAGAACATATCACATCAGCAGACAAGAAAGGAGCATACTGACTCCAAGTCAGGAATTAACCAGGAATCAGTTACGAAGTGGTTTAAACTTCGAAGTTGGGCAATTGGCGATCAGTTTAACAGAATCAAAACTGAAAACTGTTGAGCTCTGATAATTATTTATTTTTCGGTTGCAACTGTAGCAGTTTCTTGTTAGTTGGTTACGACCACTAGCCTTAATTAGGGTTTCCTTATTCCTATATATATACGCACCTATGTATAATGAAATCAATTAACACACAACATGCTCTAGAGAGATCAAAAAATACTTGTAATTTGTGTCATCTTCCATTGATTAGTGAGAGAGGTGCCCTCATCCGTGGACGTAGATCATTCCTGATCGAACCATGTAAATCTTGGTGTTCTTCAATTTCTTTATTTCTTTTGATTTCAAACAATCATTGTTAACTCAACAATTAGCGTTGTCTGTGGGAAAGAAGATTGTTGGTGAAATTAATTGCTATGGCTTCTACGAAGATGGAGTTTGAGAAATTCACAGGGGCTAATGTTTGCCTAAATGGTGTCCACACTCAAGTGTACGTGATCGCTATATCGTCGTGGCAAGATTGACCAAGTTTAATATTTATCGAACATAGGGAGATGGGGATTTGTAAGGAAAATTGTTGTTTCAATTCGATAGCTAACAAAGCAATAAAGGGGACGGGTATCTAATGTCTACTAATGCGTCAAAAGAGTAAACTACCTATCACCTTGGGTTGCAAAGTGAGCAAATGTGAGAGATATGTGCTAGTGTACTATCCTATGTTTCATATGGTGTAGTTTCACTTACTCATGCAATGAGGTATGGTACAATCAATTGGCAAGCCACTCTAACATGCAAAGGTCTCCCTAGATAAACATTAGAGCCTCTAATTGTTATGCCTATTCACTAGAATAATTCTCACTATCCTAGGAATTTCATCAAACACTTAGCATGCATTGACCTAATATAAGACGATTTAGGAAAATAGCCCAACTCTCGTATGAGACTAACTCCTAGTGGCCTATACAATCAATTATGCATACAAAGCATTCATTCAAACCTTCAATGTAGAGAATTGATCATACAACAACACATGGCATTTATAAGGTCAACATTAACAACATATTACTCCATAGGAATCATACACCAACACACAAAGGGATTAGCCCATAGCTAATTTGGTAAACAAAACAGAAATTGAAGTAACTACAATCATCATTATGCAGGAATTGTAAAGGAATTCAGAAATATTACCTATTACAATGATAATTGGAAAGATACAAAATACCTCTAAATGTTATCTAAAAATCCGGCAATGGAAATCAAAATTCAAACGGTAGGAATGTAGCTCTAGTTGAGAGGAACGCGCAGCAACAAATGGATTAACGATCCGTGCGGCAGATCAAAAGTTACAACAGAAATCGTCTCAAGAAATCTAAGAACACCCAACTAGAAACAACCTCTAACTTCCTAAATCTAGAGAGAGAATATGATGATGTGTGTGATCTAAGAAAATGATAAAAGTCCCTTTGGAAATTTGAGATGGAAGTATATATATAGACCTTAGATCCTTTACCCAAAATGCCCTTCATACGCAAAAATACGAAAATAGCCCTAAAATTTTGGAGATTTTGAACTGCTGCCGAACGTGAACTTGATGGCTGCCGTGATCGGCAGCTGAGGTCGCACGAGCCTTGAGGTGTCGAGCTTCAACATTTGCGCTGCTGAGTGTGATCGGCAGCGAGTCAGCGCGCTTTCACCAACTGCCGAACCTGAGCGTGCTACCTGCTGATCTCAATCGCGTGACATCTTGCGCGAGCCCCTAGCTGCCGCTCCAAAGATCTGGCGCGCGATCTCCTTTGATGTGCTGCCGATCTGAGAAGGCTCCTTGCCGATCCCACTCCTTAGCTCGGGTCATGCTCGACTCTCCTCATTTTCGTCATATCTTGAGTTCTAGGACTCTGATTGACTCGATTCTTCTTTCATTGCCACCCTCTTTTCAAACTGTTCATCATGGAATAACAATTACTTCCATTGGCTTGACTCTAAAAATCTGGACTTTTGTCGATCTTGCTCGTTTCTTCCTCGTTTTGCTCATTTCCACCTATAATCACAACCTTCTAGCAAAAAAGGGTTAAATGCATAAAATATATCATTTTAGGGTCAAATATGAACATAATAACATCAAAACCATATAAAAATGGATGCAAAAAGATGCAATTATGACCCTAATCATACCCCCAAACTAGATTGTTGCTCGACCTCGAGCAACGAAGTGATAAGATAGGGGAATAATTGTATCAATGAAGCATCAAGCACAAGTCAATGCCATAGAATCATCACTCAATATCAAGCAAGTCTAAGATACAATATCATCCAATCATCTATCAAAATCAAATCAATAAGCACAATTTCAAATCAATGAGTCATGATCCTCACAAGATAAGTGTTTAGCTCAACCCTCAAGTGTATAGGTTCACTCAATCATCACACCACATGCACGTACTACCATATGCTTGGCTCAAGTGTACATTCTCCACTACTTGATATGACAATTCAATCACACATCATTGAGGACTTTTAAAGGTTGTAGTGTTGGCTCTTTGGTAGGGGAGGATCATATGGATAATAGTGACTAAGTATGATTAGCAAAGCATAGAAGGAATCAAAGTAGAGATCATTCACCTCTTCATGCAATTTTTGCATCTACTATTCATGCTCTTTCACAATCACACTTTCAAGAATCAATCTTCCCTTTAAACAAGTTGTGATCATACTCACAACACTAAAGTCAAACTTGACCATAATTTTTCAAAAAGTCAACCTTTTGCTATTTCTTGCAAGCACTTGCCTTTGAACCTTCTTTTCACCTCAATCATGCATGTTTGACTTTCTTTCAACCTTGGCCACCAATTTCTTGATCATATCACCAATCTTCCTTCCTTCTTTTCACTCTACTAATCATAGGGACAAGAGAGTTCCAAAAAGGAAGGAAAATGATTTAAATTGTGGTTAGCCAAATGAAAGGATTATAAGCACAAAATGGTTAGCAATGGATAATAACATCAAGGTAGGCTCATCGAGCAAAGTGGCTCAATATAAATCAAAGATGGCCTCAAATCATATCATGTGAAATCCTTATCTAGTGTAGCCTCAAACAAGACTAAAGCCAAGTTCTAGAGTAAAATGCACATGTGTGGAACTCACATCAAAGAATATCATCCGTTCAAGATTGAAACGGGCATATATGGCTCAAACCTCACGGGTATAGGTGATCAAGACTCATATCATATAAAAAATGCTCATGTCATTGAAATTTCAAGACTTATGGAATCAAAAGTATCAAAGATCAAACAAGAATCGAGAGATAAATCCATTACACTACTCATGACTCTCAACTCATCCATACAACAATAAACATATCTCATGCATTACTACTAAAAAATAAGTAACAATATGGCAAAAAATACAAGCAAAACCAAGGCCTCATCCTAAGCATATGGTCTAAAATCATCATAGAAGCACTAAAAATCAACATGAGAATAGCATTACGAAGAGAATGACGAAACGATCACACCCCCCAAACTTTTTGGACCAAGGGTCTAAAAAGTTTGGCAAAGAAGTGTAGACAAGATCAAGCAATGCACAATAATAAAGCTCATAACAAAATAGCATCATCACAATAGGATCAAAGTCACAAATAATCCATCACAAAGCAAATATCACAAGAATCAACAATTAAGCTCAAAATAGCAATCTACAAAAGAACAAACTAACATGAGGAAAAGGAAGCAAGTATCAAGCATAAGTAAGAAGGGAGAATAGAAAGCATACCTATGGAAGGAAGTGAAGAGTAGAAATGTAGAGCTTGAATTTCAAGAATTTTCCTCTCCTCTTCTCATGTGTTTCTGGATGAGTGTGTGTGCAAGAATGTGGTGTAAAATATGTGTGTTTGTGTGTGGAAAATGGTGTACAATGGTGTAGGAAGAAAGTGTGGTCAAAAATAGAAAAATGGTCAAGATGACTCACCTTGGGTGCTGCGCTCGGTCACGTGACCACCGCCGCTCGGACAGCCTAAGGCCACCGCTCGGACGGCTCCTGAGGGAGTGGGATTTTTCACCCTGGGCCGTAGCAAATAGCTCGGACACACTAAGGCCAGCGCTCAGACACCTTGAGCCAGCCGCTCGGTTAGAGCCTTTTTTCAACATTTATGAATTTAATTTTTCTACACCACTTCAAACAATTTTTAAACACCACAAACATCATCAATCAATATCAAATAACCCATATGAAGAATGATCACACCCCCCCAAACTTTTTCGGATTGTCAATCCTAAAAGTTTGGAAAAGAATGATGAATATGGCATTTGCTAAGCAATTAAGCACCAATCAAAGTATAATCATGCACATCACTATCCAATAAAAATCCTACCATCTCAACATGAACTCCCCCAAACTACCAATTACGCATAAGTAAAAATCAAGATTGAAAATATCACAACTTACTTCCAAATCCAAAATCATGAAAACAAAACAAAAATCTAACTAACAAACGATACTAAAAGGATATAAGAGTGGGTTGCCTCCCACTTAGCGCTTGGATTTAACGTCCCCTAGCCGGACGCACCAATGTCAGCTAAATGGCCAAGGATATTTGGCCTCCTCATCAAATATAAATCTCAAAGCTTAATGATCAAGGAAACAAGTAGGATTTCCACCCCACACCCCTACTTTCCTTATCATTTTGAATTTATAAGCACAAGAATTTTCCTCTTTTCTTCTCAAAACACCATTCCACCCCCATCTCCTACTATCAAATATATTCAAGAGGATTTTCAATTCAATCTTTTCATTAATCAATTCAAGAGGCAAGACAAATTCACAATAAACAACCTTATCAATTAAAACACAAGTAGAAGAGTGAAAGGGTAGAAAAATGCTCATTTCAATTTTAGGCTCCTCTTCCACTTCAATTTGTTGTTTTTCTTTAATTAAGCTCAAGTCCATGAGTGAATATTTATCTTTCTCTTCTTGATCATCTTCCTTTCCTTCTCTTGAATCATCTAAATTACCCCCATCTTCCTTCTCCAACTTTGCTTCACAAATCTCTTGGGCTTGTTTGGCCAATTGCTCCACTTTGAGCTCTAAGCTCTTGATTTGATCTCCTCGAGATTTGAACATTTTATCAAACTTCTCATTAGTCTCCTCAAAGCATCTTTTGGCATTCTTTCGAATTTCTTCAAGTCAATTTAGGATATAAACTAGAGTATCATTAATATGGCTTGGAGGAGCTCCTTCATGATTGAGAGGAATAGGAGAGGGTAAAGTGTAGGAATCTTCATATGAGTAAGGATTAGGAGGATAAGAAATTTCGTGTGGAGGTGGTGGTTGATATGGGTGAGGTTGATACGAATAAAAATTAGAAGAATATAGCTATTGTGGAGAATACGAGTAATGGTTGTATTCGTCCATCTCAATTGAGCTCACTCCTACAAAAATAAGCAAGTATCAACACTCACCAAGAATAATTAAGAACACACAAAGAAACAAAGATAAGACATGTAAACACACATCACAACAAGTATCAAAACTCTTACAATAATACCACAAAATTCGAACATAAAGAAACAACAAACAACAAAACAAACTAGCCGTCTCCTCGGTAACGGCGCCAAAAACTTGTTTGCCTAAATAGTGTTCACACACAAGTGTACGTGATCGCTATATCATCGTGGAGAGATTGACCAAGTTTAATATTTATCGAACACATGGAGATGGGGATTTGTAAGGAAAATTGTTGTTTCAATTTGATAGCTAACAAAGCAATAAAGGGGACGGGTATCTAATGTCTACTAATGCGTCAAAAGAGTAAACTACCTATCACCTTGGGTTGCAAAGTGAGCAAATGTGAGCGATATGTGCTAGTGTACTATCCTATGTTTCATATGGTGTAGTTTCACTTACTCATGCAATGAGGTATGGTACAATCAATTGGCAAGCCACTCTAACATGCAAAGGTCTCCCTAGATACACGTTAGAGCCTCTAATTGTTATGCCTATTCACTAGAATAATTCTCACTATCCTAGGAATTTCATCAAACACTTAGCATGCATTGTCCTAATACAAGAAGATTTAGGAAAATAGCCCAACTCTCGTATGAGACTAACTTCTAGTGGCTCATACAATCAATTATGCATACAAAGCATTCATTCAAACCTTCAATGTAGAGAATTGATCATACAACAACTCATAGCATTCATAAGGTCAACATTAACAACATATTACTCCATAGGAATCATTATGCAGGAATTGTAAAGGAATTCAGAAATATTACCTATTACAATGATAATTGGAAAGATACAAAATACCTCTAAATGCTATCTAACAATCCGGCAATGGAAATCAAAATTCAAACGGTAGGAATGTAGCTCTAGTTGAGAGGAACGCACAGCAACAAGCGGATTAACGATCTGTGCAGTAGATCAAAAGTTACAAGAGAAATCGTCTCAAGAAATCTAAGAACACCCAACTAGAAACTACCTCTAACTTCCTAAATCTAGAGAGAGAATATGATGATGTGTGTGATCTAAGAAAATGATAAAAGTCCCTTTGGAAATCTGAGATGGAAGTATATATATAGACCTTAGATCCTTTATCCAAAATGCCCTTCATTAAAACGCACAAAAATACGAAAATAGCCCTGAAATTTCAGAGATTTTGAACTACTGCCGAACGTGATCTTGATGGCTACCGATCGTGATTGGCAGCTGAGGTTGCGCGAGCCTTGAGGTGTCGAGCTTCAACATGTGCGCTACCGAGTGTGATCGGTAGCGAGTCCGCACGCTTTCACCAACTGCCGAACCTGAGCGTGCTACCTACCGATCTCAATCATGAGACATCTCGAGCGAGCCCCTAGCTGCCGCTCCAGAGATCTGGCGCGCGATCTCCTTTGATGTGCTGCCGATCCTTCTCCTTAGCTCGGGTCATGCTCGACTCTCCTCATTTTCATCATATCTTGAGTTCTAGGACTCTGAGTGACTCGATTCTTCTTTCATTGCGACCCTCTCTTCAAGATCTTCATCATGGAATAACAATTAATTCCATTGGCTTGACTCCAAAAATCAAGACTTTTCTCGATCTTGCTCATTTCTTCCTCATTTTACTCGTTTCCACCTATAATCACAACTTTCTAGCCAAAAAGGGTTAAATCCTGCACAAAGTATATCATTTTAGGGTCAAATATGAACATAAGCACGTCAAAACCATATAAAAATGGATGCAAAAAGATGCAATTATGACCCTAATCAGCTAATGATTTTGGTTTGTGGAAGGTGAAGATGAAAGCTCTCCTTACACACCATGGATTATCAAATGCTCTGAAACCAGCGGATCAATGACCTTCATCAACCTCATCGGAACCTGCAAAGAGGCAGGAGATTCTGGACAAGGCTCATAGCACAATCATTTTGTGCTTGGGAGACAAACCTCTGAGGGAGGTATATAAGGAGAAGACTGCCATTGACGTGTGGAATAAGCTGGAACAGGTTTATCAAATAAAATTGGTTACCAATAAGCTGTTCATGAAGCAGAGGCTTCATTCCTTCAAAATGATTGAAGATAGGGATCTTGTTGAACAACTTGAAGAATTCAATAAAGCAGTGGATGATTTGGAGAATCTTGAAGTCAAGATTGAAGATGAGGATAAAGTCCTGATGTTACTGAATTCTCTACCAAAATCCTTAGAGAATTTTAAGGATGCTCTGTTATTTGGAAGGCAAGAGAAGATGTCACCTGATGATATTCAAAATGTATTGAAAACTAAGGCGCTTCAAATGCAATCTGAAATGAAGAACACAAATCAAGGTGAAGGGCTGAATATCAAGTTCAAGAAAGGGAAGAAATCGTTTCAGGGAAAGAAGAAGAAGAATGGTAAAGACCCTGAATCTGGAAAATTTGTGGAAAAGAGAAAATGTTTCTCATGTCAGAAGGTGGGACATCTCAAGAAGAATTGTTCTGACAAATCCAGGAAGCAAGAAAAGGATTAGAAGGCTGAAGTCACAATTGCTACTCAGGAAGGATATGATAGTGCTGAGGTTCTGACTGTTACTGATGTCAAGCTGAGTGAAGATTGGGTACTGGATTCTGGGTGTTCTTTTCATATGTGTCCCAATGAAAATTTATTCAGGGATATCAAGAAATTTGATGGTGGATCAATTCTCTTGGGGAATGATTAGATGTGCAAGGTCAGAGGATCTGGCTCAGTAAAGCTGAGACTGCATGATGGTGCTGAGAGGATACTACAAGATGTCAGGTTTGTACCTGAGCTGAAGAGAAATCTTATTTCTCTTGGGTCACTTAATGTTTTGGGATATAAATTCAATGCAAAGAATGGATTCATATTGATAACCAAGGATAATAAAATTGTGATGAAGGGCAAGAATGTCAATAGCTTGTACATTTTAATTGGTAACTCAGCTGCCGGATCAGTAAATGCAGTTATGGGCAGCTCTGATGCTATCTTGTGGCACAAGAGGTTAGAGCACATTGGTGAAAGAGGACTGAATGAACTCTCCAAGCAGAAGGCATTTGGGGATTCAAGAACAATCAAATTGGGCTTTTGTGATAACTGTGTATTGGGAAAATCCAAGAAACACTCCTATTCAAAGGGGCAACATCATACTGATGCTCCTCTGGACTATGTTCACTCTGACATCTGGGGGCCTTCAAGAACTGAGACTCATGGAGGTGGAAAGTACTTCATGACTATCATTGATGATTTCAGAAGAAAGGTGTGGGTGATCATCCTAAAGTAGAAGAGTGAAGCCTTTGGAAAATTCAGGGAATGACTTCTTGAACAAGAAAACAAAAGGAGCAGATCCTTAAAGCATCTCAGGACTGACAATGGGCTTGAGTATGTGTCAGAAGAATTTGAAAATTTCTGTAGGGAAAGGGGCATAACAAGACACAATACTGTTCCAGCAAATCCTCAACAAAATGGACTTGCTGAGAGGATGAACATGACTATTTTGGAGAAGGTCAGATGCATGCTATCAGATGCTAAACTACCCAAAGTGTTCTGGGGAGAGGCAGTTAATACTGCTTGTTATTTGATAAACAAAACACCCTCATCTGCTATAAACTTTAAAACCCCTGATGAGCTTTGGTATGGTAGGTTGTCAAATTACAATAATCTGAAGGTGTTTGGTTGCTTAGCCTTTGCTCACATAAGGCAAGATAAGTTGGAACCAAGGGCTCTGAGGTGCATCTTTCTGGGATATCCAAAAGGTGTCAAAGGTTATAGATTGTGGTGTCTTGAAGCTGGACACAAGAAGTGTATTGTCAGCAGAGATGTGACTTTCAATGAGAAAGTCATGGGATATGGTACATCTGAAAATACTCAGGATGCTGAGGATAACCCCATAATCAGACATACACCAGTTTAGGTGGAGCATACAACCAGGATTCAGAATGAAGATCAAGCTCAGGACAACCCTAGTATCAGGAATCCACAAGCAGATCAGTCTGATGCATCAACAGATAGTGACTCTGAAGATCAAACTGAAAATTCAGATGGGGAGGGTCAAGATTTCAGAAACTACAGTCTGGCTAGAGATAGACATAGGAGAAGCATTCATCCACCAATCAGATTTGGGCAGGCTGACATGATCTAATATGCCTTATCAGTGGCAGAAGAAGTAGAGTATCAAGAACCTCAGACTTATGCTGATGTAGTTACCACGAAGGATAAAGATCAGTGGATTTCAGCTATGAAAGAGGAGTTAAATTCACTTGAAAAGAACAACACTTGGGTTCTTGTGAATAAAGCAAAAGGGCAGAAGGTTGTCATCTCAAGATGGATATTCAAGAAAAAATCTGAAATTGGGTCAGATGGACTGGAGCTGATCAGATATAAGGTAAGGTTAGTTGCCAGAGGATTTACTCAGAGAGAAGGAATAGACTTTAGTGAAGTGTTTTCACCAGTTGTGAAGCACTGCTCAATAAGGATCTTATTGTCTAAGGTGAATCAGGATGGACTGGAGTTACAACAGCTAGATGTCAAAACTGCATTTCTACATGGAGAGCTTGAAGAAACCATTTATATGCAGCAACCTGAGGGGTTCATACTATCAGAAGATGAAGGAAATGTATGTTTGCTGAAGAAGTCGTTGTATGGACTTAAGCAAAGCCCAAGGCAGTGGTATAAAAGGTTTGATAGCTTCATGGTATCAATATGCTTCATCAGATGCAAGTATGACAGTTGTGTGTATCTGGAAAAGCAAGGCTCAGAGGTACTTACATATCTATTACTTCATGTGGATGATATGTTAATTGCTAGCAAAAGTCCTGGAAGAATTCAGAAATTGAAGGATAAGATCAGTTCAACCTTTGACATGAAAGACCTTGGAAGTGCAAAGAGAATTCTGGGTATGGATATTATTAGAAACAAAGCAACTGGAAGGATGTTCTCGACTCAGCAGGACTACATACTGAAAATCTTGAGAAGATTCAATATGCATGAGTCAAGATCAGTCTCCACTCCTCTTGGGCAACACTTCAAACTGACAGTTGATCAATGTCCCAAGAGTGATCAAGATAAGTCTCAAATGAACAAGATACCTTATTCAAATGGAGTTGGAAGCATAATGTATGCTATGGTTTGCAGCAGACCTGACATTGCTCATGCAGTGAGCTTGGTCAGCAGGTTTATGGCTAATCCAGGAAAGGCACATTTGGAAGCTTTCAAGTGGATAATGAGATATCTGAAAGGTTCAACACATTTGAGATTATTATTTGAGAGGACTCAGGAGATTAAGCAACCTCTACAAGGTTTTGTAGATTCTGACTATGCTGGAAGCATAGATACAAGAAAATCTCTGACTGGATATGTGTTCACACTTTATGGCACTACCATCAGTTGGAGGGCTGCATTACAATCAGTGGTTACACTATCAACCACTGAAGCTGAATACATTGCAGTGACAGAAGCAGTAAAGGAGGCTATGTGGCTGAAGGGTATTATAAGGGAATTTGGGATCAGGCAAGATGAAGTTACTGTGCAAAGTGATAATCAGAGTGCCATTCACTTAGTCAAGCATCAGGTCTTTCATGAAAGATCTAAACATATTGATGTGAGGCTTCACTTTGTGAGAGATGTGGTGGAAAAGAAGGTGATCACAATACAGAAAGTTCAACTGATGATAATGCTGCTGATATGCTCACTAAGGTCATACCAAGTTCAAAATTCAATTATTGCTTGGAGCTGGTTAAGGTACAGTCTTGGGATGTGCTTTAATTCTACTGTGATGTGAAGGTTAAGTGGAGACATCTCACTTACTTTGAGGTGGAGAATTGTTATGGGTGCAAAGAAAGTCAAATAAAGATCAGATGAGCAAGTACTGCTGATTAACTGAACATTAATACTATCAGCTGAAGGAGGTCAGCTGATAGGTCTGCTGAGGGTCATCTGATATGGTCAGCTCGGATCATCTGGAAGTCTACTGAAAGTCATCTGGTATATCAGCGGAGTCAGCTGAGAAAGTCAGCTGAGGGGGGTCAGCTGATGTAGTCTCCTGAGTGATTAGGATGATGATCAGTCAGGATGGTTTGTCAGGACAGGATAATGGTCAGGTCAGTTGGTCGGGTCAGGATGATGGTTAGGCTGGTTAGTCAAGATGAAGGTCTACTGATGATATTAGCTGAGTGCTCAAACTCAGCTGAGGACATATCACATCAACAGACAAGAAATACTGACTCCAAGTCAGGAATTAACCAAGAATCAGTTACGAAGCGGTTTAAACTTCCAAGTTGGGAATTGACGATCAGTTTAACAGAATCAAAACTGAAAACCATTGAGCTCTGACAATTATTCATTTTTCGGTTGCAACTATAACAGTTTCATGTTAGTTAGTTACGATCACTAGCATTAATTAGGGTTTCCTTATTCCTATATATATACGCACCTATGTATAGTGAAATCAATTAACACACAACATACTCTAGAGAGATCCAAAAATACTTATAATTTGTATCATCTTCCATTGATTAGTGAGAGAGGTGCCCTCATCCGTGGACGTAGATCATTCCTGATCGAACCACGTAAATCTTGGTGTTCTTCAATTTCTTTATTTCTTTTGATTTCAAACAATCATTGTTAACTCAACAAGCATGATGGGAAATCTGAATTTCTTTTTGGGATTACAAGTTAAGCAAATGAGAGATGAAATTTTCATCAATCAAGCTAAATACACTCAAGAGCTTATCAAAAGATTTGGAATGGACATCTAGACCTACCAATATACCTATGACACCTTCTGTGAGTCTTGACAAAGATGAGAATGACAAAAGTGTTGATGTAACCAAATATAGGAGGCTAATTGGATCATTGCTATACCTTACAGCTAGCAGACCTGATATCATGTTTGTAGTAGATGTATGTGCTAGATTCCAAGTAAATCCTAAGGAATCACACTTAAATGCTGTAAAGAAGATCATCAAGTATGTCAAATCCACACAAAATCTAGGATTATGGTATCTTAAAGAAGGAGGAATTGAACTCATTGGGTACACTGACTCAGATTTTGCAGGCTGCAAGATTGATAGGAAGAGTACTAGTGGGATTTGTCAATTCCTAGGTGAAAGGTTGGTAGCATGGCATAGTAAAAAGCAAAATTCTATTGCTCTTTCTACAGCTGAGGCAGAATACATTGCTGCTGGAAGTTGTTGTGAACAAATCTTATGGATGCAATATCAATTACAAGACTATGCATGTGATTGATGCAAGAGAAACAACTATATTCTGTGACAATACAAGTGCTATTGCTATTACACAGAATCCAGTTTTACACTCTAGATCAAAACACATAGATGTAAGGCATCATTTCATAAGAGATCATGTTGAAAGAAAGGATGTGAAATTGACAAAGATCCATACTGATTTGAATCTTGCTGATATTTTCACTAAACCCTTGTGTGAATCAAGATTTTCAATCTTGAAGAGGCAATTTGGGAATGTTAGAATTATAAGAAGATTATGTGAAAATCACTAAATTGCGAAGACAAACCTAGAAAATTGAAAAATTGGTGAAAAGGAAAATTGCAGCTGCAAAGTCATTCAACTGTAGAGTTGATAATTCTACAGCTGTAGACTTAGTTCTGAACTGCAAATTCCTTACCAACTGTAGTTTTTCAAAATTCTAAGATTGTTAACTGCAAACTTAGGGAATTTACAGTACTTTGTACAATTCTGCAAATTAAATGGAGCACTACAAAATTCAGAAACGTTTGTACTCAATTAGACATTTTGGATTTACTCAAGCATTTTAATTAATAAAATCTGTGAGTAAGTGTAATCCCTTACTCTTTGAAACCAAGAATCATGGCTATGAATGTTATATTTGGAGCTCTTTTCGACTTCGATGAGATACTAAAGAAGCATCCCACTGATGCTATGGAAGATGTTGTTAAGTACATAGTGAATCAAGGGATTCATTATTGTCTTACTCACAATCCTAGAGCTTATGATGATAAAATCATGCAGGAGTTCTATCAGAATGCAGAAGCTAATGTGGAAAGGAAGACATTATCAGTTAAGCTGCAAGAAAGAAAGGTCAATATCACAACTGGTGATATTTGCAAAGCTCTACACCTAAGGATTGGAGGAGATGCTAATGATAATCTCAACTTTGCTGATGAAGATGAGAAGTATTGGAAGAGATTCACTTCAAAGAAGCCATTTCCAAAGAACTGGAAGAGGACATTCAAGAAGACTAATTTAGCGGTTGAGTATGTCTATCTTTATGAAGCTATTGATAAATGCTTATTATGTAGGACTGGTGCTCATGATACTGACACTATTCTTATGTGGGATCTGATGATAGCTTTTGTTAAGGAAGTAAAAGTTGATATAGGAGAACTTTTACTGAGAAATATAGGAAATAATGTAGTAAAGGCAGGAAGGAACAAAGGTTTTGGTTTATTCTTGAACTACATACTGAAGGAAGTTGGATTCTCTTTATTTAATGGGCATGAAGGACAACCTATTATGACTTATAGAATCATTGGGAAGGCCAATTTTAAGAGAGGAGTTGTGGATGCTCCTATGGCTCCCAAATCCAAGAAAAGATAGAAGAATAAGTCTGTGGGAATGACACTCACAATTATCAGATCACCAAAATAGCCTGAGAAAAAGAAGAAGAAAAATGTAAGGAGAAAGCTTTTAGTGGATGAACCAACTGATTCAGAGGATGAAATTGATAGAGAAAAGAGGCAGAAGAAGTTTCATTCTAAGAAAGTTAATGAAGTTGAAGCTGACAAGTCTACAACTGTAGACTTGCTAACTGTACAGTCTGAGGTACAAATTACTGAAGAACAGATTGAAGATGTTGGAGTACCTAAACCTGAAACTGAACAACTCCCTGTTGTTCCAATTGAGAGGGTTGAAGGTTTTGAAGAAGAAAGGCAAAAATTCGATGACTGAAAGATAGTCAGAGAAGAATTGGATAAGTTGACAGTTGAGGAAAGAAATTTGTTCCAGTGGGTAGTTGAATGGACAAATTGTAGTGATGTGAATGAACTAATGAAGCTAAATTTCCTTAATGACTTTATTGCTGAGAAAAGAAGAAAGGATAAAGGAAAAGGAAAGCAGATTATTGCTGAAGAGTAAGCAAAGCAGAAAATCACCAAGTCAGCAGCTGAAGCTTTAAGAGTTGCAATCATGACCGAGGAAGACCCAGAAGCTCAATTTCCAGAAACTGAGTTTGAAGTTGTAAGCTCAGAAAGTGAAGAAGACTTGCCACAAAGAACTGGTGAAGGAAGTCACCAAATAGTTGAAGTAGAGGGCTTAACTATTTTGGCTAAAGAGGCCATTTTATTGGAGTCTGCAGGAGCTAGTGCTGCAGATCCAGTACAAGCAGAAGAATCTAACCCTGATCAAGCTGAGAAAGAAAAAGAAGCAAGAAAAGATGATTCACCTTGCAAAGAGCCCAAGGATAAATCTGATAATGATGAATGTGGTGATGATAATGCACCAATGGGTGGTGCTCAAGCAAAGATAGTTCAAACTGTTGTTCAAACAAACTTGGAGGCTCAAGTTGATGAGCAGATTGTTGAGGATACTTCCAAGGATATTGATGAAAGTGCTAAAGACATGTTAAATCCCATTACAAGCATTTTCAATCAACCTCCTCCTGCAATGTTTACTCTGGAAGAAATTTATCAACAAGGAACTCCCCCACTGCAGATTTATTCAGCTCTTGAAAGAGAAAATGCTTAAAATATGGATGACTACATTGCTGATTTCTCTACAGATAAGATGGAAGTGATTATGACTCCTAGCAAGAGGAAGGCTTCCACTGAAGACTCTACAGCTGTAGAGTTGGTGCCTTCCAAAGCTTAGAAAGTCATAAAGGGAAAAGAATTGATTATAAGAGAAAGAGACTCTGAGGAAGAGGACAGTGATTCAAATCCAAGGATGACACCTAAAGAGGTTGTATCCCAATTGAAAAAGATGGAGGATTCCCTGAAAGGAATTGAAGCAGAAATTCTCAAACAAGTCAAGAGAGTACCTGATGCTATCATTTCTCAAAATGTGAAGAGAGGTATGAAAGACTTAGTAAAGAAGTTTGAAGAGAGAAGTCTGGAAGAGAAGAAAATTCTTGAAAAGAATTTCAAAGCTGTTGTGGATAGTTTACTGGCTCAGAATGAATTGATAAGGAAGGATGTTATTAAGAAGACAAGAGAAATCACTACTCTACAGTCTGATATAAATATGATGAAAGATGATTCTTTCAATTTGAAGGTTGAAGTGAAGAGTATGAAGAATGAGATGACCAAGATGATAACTGGGAATGAGAATCTGAAGAATGATCTTATGAGCAAGCTTAACACCATTTTGTCACACATTGATGTTGGCAAAAAGGGGGAAAGCAAGATTGAAGAAGAAATTAAAGAAGGAGAAAAAGTCACTGAAGACATTCTTGAAAATGTGAAGGATATTAGAAAGTCTTGGGCAAAGGAACTTGAAGCTGCCAAATCCAAAGACTTGTCCATGAGACTTGGAGATCAATCAGAAGAAAAGTCTCAACCTGAGCAGATGAAGGGAAGCTCAAAAGGAAGCAAAATCATAAAGCTCCCTAAATCTACAGTTCAGAAACCTACAGCTCATTCATCTCAAAAACCTTTTGGTTATTGAGAACAAACAGTAAAAGAATCAAGAGAAAGAAAGAAAGAGAAAGAAGAAAAAGAGAAGGTAGAGAAAGAGAAACAGTGAAAGAAAGAGTTTGAAGAGTCTACAGCTGTTGTCACTGCTCAACCATTGAATGTTCAACCATTAAGCATGATACCTGCTGAAGATTCTGATGAGAGGGTAAAGCAAATGAAGACTGAGTTTGATAACCTTTGGAAAAAATTCTTGAGTATATGCAACAGGTATACAATCATTAAGAGGATTAAACTCAAGAAAGATAGATTCCAGAAGTTCAAAGACCTAAAGGCTGATGGATCTCTATACAAAGGAGACAATGCTCGGCTCCTTGGTGGGAAGATCTAGAGAAATCCATTGCCTAAGAGGGTATTCAAGTCAAAGAAGGAAGAAGAAGAGTTTGATGCTTATGAACTTCAGATGATGATGAAGTATTTTGAAGAGGATGAGAAGAACATAAAGCTGGTGGAGTAAGGGATTCTAAAGCCACAAGATGAATCTGATGAAGATGATGAAGAAGATGATGCTGATCCCAAGCACAAAAGAAGATGAAGATATTGTTCTAAATTAGACACTAAAACTTTTTAGTTTTTAGTCTATCTATCTACTGTAAGCTGTATCTTGAACCCTTTTTAGTTTATGCAGCTTTGTGCTTTGTTCTGTTTTTTTTTTTTTTTTTGTTGCTTTGCTTTGTTCTGCTTTGTGTTGTTCTTGTTCTGTTTCTTGTAAGACAATATCTTATTGTCTTTGTTGCTTGTTTTGTTGTTTGTTTTGCCAACATCAAAATAGGGGAAAATTGTTGAGTACCTTGTCCTAGATTTTGATGTATGCAAAACAATGTGGTTTATTTGGTTATATTAATCTAACACTTGTGCTAAGGAAATTGGTGTTTGAAACATATAGTTGTAAGTGAAGTCTGCAGCTGTATACTTGATCATTCTACAGTCAGACATGACCCTACAGCTGTAAGGTTTCTCTACAGCCGATTTTTCTTATTAATAGGACTCTACAGCTGCAAGGTTGAAGACTCTACAGCTGCAAAGAACCGTTTGAAGAGATGGTACAAGTCAGAGATTTTTTTTTAAGATTATGAAGACCCTTAAGCACAATTAGTGTAGCTCTCATGCACTCACTAAAATGTACTTAAGTGGAGGTTATTTCTTTAATTCTGGAGGATTATGAAGATTAGTTACAAGATAGTCAGAATTCTGAAGAAAAGGATAATAGTACAATCAGTACTATCCTGTGTGAAAGATGAGGACCACTTCACACATGCCAAATGGAGAGAGAGGAACCTTATCTGGATTTCAATTTTAAATTTCCAATGGATAAGTCACACCACTCAATCTATAAATAGAAGAAGTCCTCAGAGGAAGCAACAACAACAACCCTGAGCACACAAGCATTCTGCCTAAGCAAGTCTACAGCCAACAAATTTCTAAGAGAACCTTATTTGTTTTTATTCTTTGTGATTCATAGGATAGTTGGTTAGAATTTTCTTAGAAAGAATAACACCCTTTTGTTGTTGTTCCCTCACTTGTTTTAATATCTCTTTGTGAGGTTTTGTAAAATTCTTTGTGAGTTACATTCTAAGTGAATAGGGTAGTTTAATATCTTTTTAGAATAGGAATCTGAGTGAACTTAGTTCTAAGGGGGAACTACTTGTATTGATCTGAGTGATCTCATCTTAGTGAATTTGGCACCTGAGTGGTGTAAAAGTGGATGTATGTGGTGTTTTTATAGACACTGAACCACTATAAACCTGGTCTATTTACTTTCTGTTATTTAATTTCTTGTTTTGTATATTTAATTTATTTGTTACATTCATCATTCCTTTGAAACCTGAGTGCATAAAACTTTGTGGTTTTCACAAAGAGAAACTGACTCTACAGTTGTAGACTTTCATAAGTCACTCAGTTGTCAAGTTTGTTTATATTGTTTTTTATTAACACTCACTTTTATTCTGCTGCACATTAGAATATTCTCAATATAATTTTAATTGTGAGAACTCCTCTGATACTTTGTCTACAAGTGATCTTTTATTTTGCAAAGTTTTTGAACTCTGCAGCTGCAGACTTTTCAAGTCCACAGCTGTAACCTTTGTGGTCCAGTTTCTAAAACTCTTGTGGACTTGTTATTTTGAACTTTAAAAAGGCTACTGTAAGGTTCTAGAACCCCTCTTTTTGAAAAGTTTGAAAAATCTAATTTTGGACTCAAGGTCTATTCAACCCCCCTAGACCTTGACCACTTTAAGGGACCAACACATACAAATCCATACAACACAACTTACCAAAAAGTAAGAACAGATAGCACAACAGATGAAATGATCCTCCACTGTCACTTCACCATAACTTCAAAAAGAAATTAATCAAAATTTCTGGCCAAAATCTTACCGAAAAAGCATCACCATCACCAAAATCTGCCGCCCCAAAAATTAATAGAAAAAACGTCCCTCCGTCGTAATTTATACGCAGGCGACCCCCCAAAAATCCCCGCCCCAAGCCCCAATTCGAATAACCAGATTGACGATGAAGCCAGGGCCTTCAATTCCTTCGTCCTTCACTCTTGTAATATCCCCAAAAACTTCTCCGATGTGGAGTGTGTGTGTGTGTTGCGAAGGAAGAGTTAGAAAGAGAAAATTCAGCCGAAAAAAATTAAAAAATATATATGTGTGAGTGTGTGTGTGTTTAGAGAGAGAGAGTGACCACCGGGCTCCTCACTTGAGTGAGTGACCAGGGTTCGATTCCCTTTGGGAACGAATTAAAGGAGATATAAGATTGACTTGGAGATAATTCTTGGAGTGTTGGGAGACATGGTCAACTAACTTCTAACTACTAACAACTAATATTTACTGATCAAAAAGAGAGAGAGAGAGAGAGAGAGAGGAGAGAAATGTGAGAGTTGTGAGAGAGGTTGTGTGTGTATATGTGTGTATGTATTTAAATTAAAATGGTGATGTGATGTGTACTATTCATCTGATTTGGGTGATTTTTTGGCAAGTGATAAGATTTGTAATTAAATGGAACTTTTTGACCCTTAATACACTCACTTTGCCCCTACTTGTAACTTTAAATAATGTGAGTCCCTAAATGTGTATTTGTGTCTAAGAAAGTCCTTAGTTATAATCAAGGTTGTAGAAGTCGGAAATCGATAATCGGATGCTTTTTGGCCGACAAGTTTTTTGTTTAATTTCTAAAAAATAATAATATACAAATACAAAATTAGGGCTGCCTAGAGGCCGCCTAGACCCGAAAACGTCTAGAATAGCCGATTTTGCAAAAATCGGGTCGGCAAGAGGCCGCCTAAGCCAATTTTTGCATCACTGGTTATAATAAATTCTACTTTTTAAGTTCATAAAATTTTAAATTTAATTCATTTTTGAAGTATTATGTACTCCCTTCACTCCAAGAAAATTTATACTCCTAGAATTTCACGTGATTTTTTTTTTTTTAAATAAAATAGTAATATATGGATATGTGTGTTTGTTCTTGAATTACAGATTAATAACATGAGATTATAGGAACGGTAAATATAAATAAGAACAAGATTTGTCTAGCCTTCTTTTGCAAGGTGTTGGACTTGAATGTCTGTGTGTTCTTGTTTTAAGGAACAAAGTAATGCTAAATACAAGGGAAAATGTTTGCGTAAGAACTACCAGATTTTGTGTCATCCATTGACTTATTTATACATATTTCTAAAGTTAACGTGGAGATACATGTATGACAATTTTCACTGGTTGGCGGTGCATGTTCCGTCGTGTCTCAATGATCGTGGGGATTGTGGGCACTTGCCTTAACTTGCTCTGACCAATAACCTTGTGACAACTTGACATGTATTTTAGATTCAAGATCTCAAATGCCGGAATAGAATTGATGAGTATAGTCCAAGATCTTTCCCACGTGCTACTGTAGCTTGTTGCTCATGTCTCTGATGCTTAGGGTAGTACTGCCTCAGGGTAGGGGGCTGAGTTGGGGAGATGTGATCCACATGTGGAATACCTCAGGCTCCCTAACTTTTTATCACTCTCCTTCCAGAGCCCTCAGGCGGCCTGAATCTAACTCGCCTAGTCTTGTCTTGGGCCTTGATGGGTCTTTCGGGAATTGGGCCGAGTCTTTCTACATCAAGCATATTTATGCCACTACAATTGCCCCTAGCTCATCGCTCGAGTTTCTTGAGGAAAGAGGTGGACCAATGCTTAGACCTAATTCTGCTCGCGTGCCTACCCAGGCATAGAAATATCGAATTTTCAGTTTGATGGGACGCCTTTAAAATAGGTGTGTCCATACTACGAGTGGGGGCACATTGGTTAGTGGAAAGGTATCTCAAATATTGCGTCCTCTCCAATGTGTGATGACACCTAATATAAATAGAGTTTCTTTCCGCTTACTTTCACTTCTTATTTCTGCATCCTCGAGTACCTTACACCATAGTGCTTAAGAGCTATCATATGAACTTTCGATCTCTAGAGTCTTGCAAAGTAAAATTCTATTCTCGCACTTTCCTTTCTTTACTTTATCAAATCATTTCAATGAAAATGGATGGTGAATACGATTCTGTCAATGACCTTGAAGTCAGCTCCTCCTCCCCGCTTAGCCAATACCAGTGTTTTCATAACCGGACCGGTGACCAAACCGGACAGGGCACCGGTTCACGGTTCAACCAGTTGGATCGGCGGTTCAACCGTTAAAATAATTTATGCATATTAATATTTTCTATGTTAAATAAAATAAATATTCACTTATAAAATTAAATAAATTAAATAGAATCATAAAATAATAACACAAAATACAAAACAGACAAAATAACTCAATCAAAGTAGGTTTTCTTTAATTTCTTTTTAATACTTCACTGTTAAGATATTTTTTTTGTGAAAATAAGTTTTTGGCTTTTGATTTGATTAGGATTAAGAAGACAAATTAAAAATAAGTAAAAAAATAAATATTTATATATTTTTTTAAAAATAGCCGGTTCGACCGGTTCAACCGGTTTTGAGCGGTTCTGACCGGTTTTGAGTGGGTTTGACCGGTTCAACCGTAAAAATAGTTTTTTGGGTGTAACCGGACAGGTTCCGTGACCAATTCCCGGTTCAACTGGTTGAACCGGCCAGTTCGGTCCGATTCTGAAAACAGTGGCCAATACAAATAAAGCCCTAGCGATGACCTTAGAGTTGCATGCATTGGTGTTGAGGGGAATGTCCCGGAAGAGGCTGGCAGGTTGATTAGAGATGTGGAGGTTAACCTTCAAAATGATTGGCACGTGGAGCAAGGGACTCAAATACTAACAAGCGCGTGATTAGGGTAATAATTGCATCATTATATGCTTATTTGAGCACGATATCTTGTGATTAATGTGCATTATTGACCCTATTGGATGATCGATTGCTACACTCACCCTTGTTTGGAGAAAGTGTTATATTATAGGTAAAAGGGTAAAATTGAGAAGATTATGAAGATGAAAGGTGCAACGAGTCAATTCAAGAGAGAAGGAGAGTCTTGGATGCCAAAGGAAGGACTTTTGAAAGCATACAAGTGTCAACAGAACAAGTCGAAACAAGTCAGAAATGAAGAGGCGAAAGTTATACTTAGAACGAGCGACACCTCTTCTCGGACAGAGCAGCACCTCTTCTCAGACCGAGCGGAAACCTTTCTGCCTCCACGGGACTGCACCGCTCGACCAAGCTAATCGAGCGGCACTCCTTCCTTGGTTGAGCGGTTGCTTGACCCGTGTTTTCCAACACTTACTTCTCAAGTATAAGAAGTTCATGTAGTACTAGTAAGTGACCGGTTAAATTATCAATCCACAGGATTAGTGGCTAGTGTATCCCTAATGCTATCTGTCGGTGCTCAATGGTAGTGTGAATTAACTTGTTTCCCAATTAACTAAATTGCAAATATTAAATTGACACTCAATTAACTACAATAAGGAAATTAAACTAGAACTAAGAAATTAACTAAACAAGACACTAAAATAGCAATCAAATAAATAAATCAACGAAGATAAACAAATACGAGAAGTGTGTTCGGATGTTCTTCATCACGGGGTAATCAATTAACGGTTCGACAAGTTCATTATCCTTTTCGTCGGTCAAAGATATGAGCAATCACAAAAAATAAACACATTAAACCGTACTGGATAAACCTAGGAATAACGCGTCAATTAATCATGTAGATTGTTATAGGAATATTTTACCCTTTCTCACCCGGGTAATCACACGAGCCTAAGAAAAATCCTAGCGTGCTTTTCCACTCGTATACTAAGGTACCCAACCTTTTGTCCCCTCACTAATTATCTAAGGGTTAATTTAAGCAACTAATGTAGATTAATATATTTTCTAATTAAATTACCCAACTCTCGTTGCGATAATCCAATATTAACTCAAATCACAAAAGCGAACCCATAACCATATGAAATAAACGTGTCTATTCAACTCTCATTTCAACAAACAATCTACCCATATGAATTAAAAGAGCCTAACAAGCAATTGATCAAACAAACCCCATTAATTTAATCATCTAACCTTCAATTATGATAAAATCACCAAATCACCCATTAATCAATCACCCACATAAATCCAAACACCCAAACACCAAATATTTAGCCAACAATCATCATATTAAACTCAAATAATACCATAACAAGACAACAATAATAAACCATAGCCAATAGAAAAATAAACCAACAAAATTTAATTAAAGGGGCAGAATTCACCTAATGAGAGTGCATATAACTTGAATCTTCAACAATAATTGAACTCAAATTAAATACACAAAGAAAATATTCAAACCCTAGCTACTATGTGTAAGAGTGTGTGAGGATTGTGAGAATTTTCTCGCCAGAGGGAGGAGTAGTGTGTGTCCTCTGTTGAATGTTTTCAGCTGCTCTTTTATATCCCCAAGTATTTTCCTTTCGAAACCTACACTGCCCTCTTTTAATTGGGTTTAGCAAACTGATCACTAATGGCCCAGTGATCAAATAGCCTCAAGCCCTCAAACAGGCGCGACGACAGAACAGGGGCGGTGGAGGCTCTGGCTTCGAACGCTGAGTGGGCAGGAGCTAATTATTCTCCGACTAAGCTTCGAACTCCGGCCATGGTGGGCTGCTGTGCAGGAGGGGTCGGAGGGCCATTTTTGGTGAATTTGACGGTGGCAGGAGTTGTGATGGAATTGAGAGTGTGGTTGTTGTCTTCTTCGCGCGGATCTGGAGTAGCTGCGAACAGGGGAGGAAAATTCCGGCACGCTGATGTGGGCGATGGGTTTCTTCCGTGCGAATTCCCAGCGTCTTCTCCGGTGGACGGCGAGAACAGGAGCATACAAACAGGGACTTGCGTTTGTTGGTGACGGTTTCCGACGAAAGCTTCAACAAAGCTGTGGGTGACATTGATTTGGGTGTGTCTATTCAAATAAATATGCTTAAATTATAAAGGGGCATTTTCATATTAACATATACATGCATAAGCACGAAGAGTGTGTCTATATTCATAGCTTTGTATATGTAGAAGAATTAGTAGGTAAGTGTTAGTTAATCTATTAGCAATTTAGTTTTAACAAACTCTGAGGCGGGTAATGGAAATATCTAGAATGCCCTCTCACCTTATGAGCCAACATATATGATTGCGCAAATTGTTTTCACAATTCACTAAGCCTACAAGTGTACAGGATCAATATAGTACGTAAGCTTGACCAAGTAATAAAAATATCGAACCCTAGGGAGGTGTTCTAGTGCAAGGAGACCCTAAGAATTTGAATGCTACTTAAGCTATGAAAGCGGTAAATATTTTCGGGTTTTGGTTTAACAAAAATAAAACCAAAGCAAGCTAAATTAAACTACCTAATTCAACCAATTAAGACGAAGTGAGGATTGAAGTGCTTCGGGTGTTTTCAATTATGTAATCCTTGAAACTAAATTAATCTATGTCGAGCTTTTGTTTCATTGACTTCTTAGGCTAAGTCTAGACCTCATTGAATTAACAAACTCTCGTTCAATTAACTCAATGCCCGATTAGGAGTGTTCTAAAGTCCTTAGTTTCTCTCGATGATCTAAGTACTTAACTAAAGCAATTAATCTCTCATATCCTCTCGTTACATCAACCTAGTGCCTAATTATGGGTGTTCTCAATGACTTATCCCCTCTCGGTGTAATAGACGTTTCAACAAAAGCAATTAACAAATCATTCAACTCAATTAAACACTCAATCGAACAACTCAACTCTCGCTTTTTGCCCACTCAATCAAAATGCATAAACGACGAAGAACAATCAATTAAAACTCAAGTAATCCACCAATTAAGAGCTCAACCACAAAATAAATTAAAATTCCAAACACATACACAATAGATTAGTCAATTCTCACATAATATCCAACACCCAAAGCACAAGGAATTTAGCCCATAATGAATCTCATCAAACCCATAACAAAAATATAGCAATAAACCATAAACATAGAAAATATATATACCTTTAAATGCAAAAATAAAAGAATAATCAAATCGTGAGACGTGGCGCGAAGGGAGGGGTGACCCAACAAAAATAAGGGACAAAAAGATTTAGCCTTGTGAGCTGTCGATCAAAATAAAGAAGTGGCTGTCATAAGATCTTATCGGCACATGTATTTCATTTTAGGACCACTTAGTGTCATTTTAGGACCACTTATGGGAGGTGGGACTGGATTTTGACAAGGACGCTGATATTCCCGTTTAAGAGTTGTTCACCACTTTACATTTTTCATTCTAAAAATAGGTTTTTAAAAAACAAAATTACTCTTTAAGTATATTTATCTATTTTTACGTACCTATTTACTTTTAGCAGCTATATATATTAATTGAATGAGATATGCATGCTCTTAATTTGTTTCTATCTACGAGATTAGGCTTTTGTTACTTTCAGATGTACCACCTTGATAACTTGAGTATTGTGTCAGTGCAAATCCCACTCAATTGGTTATCCCTTCACTTAATTAATTGCTGATCCTTTTTTCTTCAGGGACCTTTCTCAATGTTTTTCTTATCAGTTGTAAGAAGATGCCAATTTTGATATTTGACATTATTGTTCTGTGTGAGATCATATTTTATTTAATTTATCATACATTATGTTGTCTGATACATTCCCTCATCCTCTCTACTATTCTGTTTCCAAATTGGTTAAAATACTCTAATACCCAGAAAACTAAGAATAAGAAACATTTAGGATTCGAGCCCAAGATTAAATCCTGACCCGATATTTGAATTCAACCTAATCCTACAAAAAAGGGATAACTTGATGCCAACTATTATATCGGATTAATTTTAAGAAAACAATCATAAATACCAAACACTACATGCTATTTTAAAATTAGGATTGCAATCAATACAATCCATTGAAATTCTATCCTTCTCAATCTAATCTTATCTAGGAAACCAAACACCTAGTCCAAAGTAAACAATAATTAACTTATTAAAAAATATTCCTAACTCATGCGTTATCCCTTCTTCTTGCTTACACAAGAAAAAAAGTTTTTTAGTACCATAACTTATTGAGTGTCCATTTTTGGTTCAAAAAATTTTAAATTTTTGATTTTGGTCCCGTAACTCTCAGAGTTTGTCAAATTTTGATTCCAAAAATTTTAACTTTTCAATTTTGGTCCCGTAACTCTTAGAATTTGTCTAATTTTGATCCCATTTTTTTACCGAAAAAGTGAAAATAATATTGTTTTTTGCCATACACGGTGCACATGGTAGTTGAATTTGAAACTTTCCATCATCCTTGCTAAAATTTTATTATTTTTAATAGTATTTCAATAATATAGAAAAAATAATTAAAAAAAACAAAATAAATAAAAATATCAATTATTTGGCACCCACGTCAGCAAGAGTGCTGAAAAATTCCAAATTCAACCACAACATGCGTTGTGCATGATAAAAAAATGATATTATTCACATTTTTCGGTAAAAATGGGACCAAAATTGGATAAACACAAAGAGTTACGGGACTAAAATTGAAAAGTTAAAATTTTTGGGATCAAAATCAAACACTCAATAAGTTGTGAGACCAAAAAACTTTTTATCTTGTAAATTCCTAAATTTTCCTTCGTAAAGGTTATTTAATGAGTAACCCGAAGCATTTCATTACTCATGCACGTTTTATTGTTGCATAATGGAATTCACCCGAAGCATTTTGGAATTCACCCGAAGCATAATGGAATTTGCTATTATTGTTGCATAATGAAATTCACCCAAAGCATTTCATTACTCATGCACGTTTTAGCTTAGGTTATTATTTATGTATTTGTGATTCATTTAAATTTCTGCATTTTAATGTAGTAATTAGTTATTCAATTTCTTCTTTAATTAGTCATTAGATAGAAACCAAATTTGCAATTCCATTCTTGTTTATTTCATTCGACAACTCACACAATTCCTAAAATTAGATTGTCTCATTGCTTCCCGTGAATTCGATATTATAACTTGGTTATCTTAACACTTGTAGGAAGGTGCATTTGTGTACGAACAATCCACAAGGAGAACAATGACTTTCTACTATTACTCAAGAGATTTCAACAAATTACATACACTCAATCGGATTAGAGAATCCTTCACTCAAAATTAGTATGTCCCGATCATAATTTTTGGCAAGTTAAAGGACGAAAATAAAAATTCAAAACATAAGAGGATGAAAATCAAAATCAGCGAAACTTAAAGGATGAAAATGTGTATTTTCCGTAAAATTTATTCATTTATATTAATTCCCCCAGAATCGAGTGATTCATAGGCGGTGTTCATAAATAGAACCACACATCGTGCAATAAAACTAAAAACAAAACAGAGCATGGAATTCATACATAAAAACAGAGAGATCACTGATCAAAATCAATCCACGCCCATCAAAACTTGAAGAACGTATCCAGGTTCAAACCAGAAGCATTCATCTTCTCACTCATGATCTTCTTCAACCTTTCCGCCATCTCAGGAGTGAGATGGTTTTTCCAGTCTCCAACCTCCCCTTTCCTGTAAAACGAATCATTCATGATCGAATCCACATGAACGCCCGTCTTGTTAACCTCCAAATTCTTGAGACTGTCGAAACTGCACAAATTCAATATTTCTTGCATCAGCCCACTTTCCTTTTCTTCCTCCGAGAAAGGTCGCCCCAAGAAATCAGCAATCTTTTCCAGATTCGAGACAGGATCCGTTTTAAGATCCTCGTATTTCAGAAACAGAATCCTGTCAGGATTCTCCAAGCTCGCGTTCCAGTAGCCAAGAAAATGGTCCGAAAACGGGCCGAAAGCGTTCACTCCCCTGCAGAACATGTCGAAAGCTTGGCCTATTGGCAGAGGCTGGGAATCGGGCAGAAATCGGATTTTGAGGAGAAATTTGTACTCGGATATGAACTGATCAAGTGGGTTGCGGGTGATGTACACAATCTTGGATTGTGAGTTGAGGAGAGAAATTGGGAGGTGCTTATAAGGGAGGTGAGTGGAGAAAAGGCGCGGGGGATCCAACTCGAGCTGGAGACCCGGATTCTCCAGGAGGAGAAAATAGTAAAAGCATTCCAAGGGGCCGATGAGCTTGTGAGAACTGGTGGTGAGGAGGGGGGATTGATGGATTGGGAATCGATGGCGATTGATGATGGAGAAGAGAAGGGCTTTCATCCAGGTGGTTCCGGCTTTGGGCTGCGATGCCAGGACGAAGTCGGTGTCGTGGGCGATGAAGTTTTCGCCGGATGAGAGCATTCCCTTGAGGACGAAATTTGGGTACCAGAAGCCCTGATGCAGGTACATTGGAAGTCCGTCCCAGTTATCTTGCCGCTCCAGCTTTTCAAACAAGGGATCTTCTTCACTAGTAACATGCTTCAAAGCCAGACTAACAGGACCTTCGTTCTCCATTGGAGAGAGTGAAAGAGTAAAAGAGAAGTGGGAATGTGCAGAGAGATATGTGAATAGGCAGGGCAGGTTGCAATTTATAATACAGGATTAGTTTGATGGAATTGAGATACCCGACCACTACAACAAAAAAAGAGATTTCCAGACATTGAAAAGTGCACCGATATATACTCTTTAGAGGCACTTATGATTTTTGGGGCACTTATCATTTGTGCCCCAAAGTAGTGTGTCCCAATAATGTTAGAGTCACATTTTAAGTGTCCCTACATCAACATCTTTCCAGACAGATACGTATGCCCCGATATTGATTTTTCCTGGCATATAAAAATATCTGTAAAAGGTTCAAAATTTTGGTGATAAGTCTATAAGGGCAGTTATTTGTGTCTTCAAAAGAATAATTGAGCACTTATTTGTGCCCTTAAATGAAATAAAGACATTTATTTGTGCTTTCAAATAAATTATTAGGACACTTATTTGTGTCTTCACAAAGAATATTGATGCACTTATTTGTGTCTTTAAATGAATAATGCGACACATAATGTATAGCTTCAAATCTCTATTTATGCCCCATTATTAATATTTTGTGTTCTTTAAAATTACACAACACTTGCTTGTACATTTAAGATAAATCTAGAGACTTTTTGTGTATTATTAATAAATTTGTGGCCCAAATTTACAGGGCACTTACATGCAACTTTTAAGCCGAATTTATACATCAATATATTCTACACAAATACAACTAACTACATACATCCATAAGTAGTAATATTTTTATCAAATGCAAATTTACTATTAAATTTGTAATATTATTCAACTCAATAACCAAACAATCCAAATGAAAACTCAACATAAACCTTGTATTCAATCATACATGTCCAAAATATGCCCAAAACTAAATAGTCATAACACCGTTTTAACATAATACAAAGTGTAAAAAAGACAAAGGTTGATTGTTCTTGTACTGAGAAATTCTTGCATCAATTGGTATCTTCGTCCTACACAATCTGCATAGTAGATAGAAAATATCAACCCAATACACAATATGCATAGTAGATAGAAAATATCAGCCCACAAATTGGACGTAGAATAATATTTAAGCAAGGAAATGATTACCTTAGAAACAACTGAAAGATATATCTCACATCAAAATACATAATTCATGTGGATCAAATTCAAATTATTTTCAAGATGTAGGGCTAAAAAATATCTTAATCCCAAATCTATCTCACTTAAAGTATAAGTCAATTACAGTGTAGTTAACCATGAAATCCTATCAAACTAAGTATAATATACACATAAATTTAAAGCAATTTTTACACTCATCAATTTTACAAGGACAATTCTCGAACCATTAGTTAGAATCGAAATTTCCAGTGGTCTTTAACACCTTGAAAATTTGCGATGAATTTTGCAACTAGCAAATAGGCTGACACAAAACAACGTTGTTTATCATTGTTAGAGAACATGAATTTGAGTTTGCGACTGACACAAACATGCACAAACCCTGATGGCGTATAATACTTTTCAATTGGGGAAATTGTACAAATGGTCTGAAGAAAATTTGTGCTCATGAATTTGGTCCTTTTTTTTAACATGAATGGTCCCAAAAGTTTTTTTCATTAAAACTAATGGATTAGTGTGTGACCAAATCTGTTTAATATAAATTCTCATGGGACCATATGTGCAATTTTTTAACGAGTGGAACTAAATATGCTAAAAAGGACAAAAAAAGAAAGTGGGACCAGATCTGTTAAGTAAAAATTCTTATGGGACCAAACGTGCTATTTACCCCTTTTCAATTAAAAAGAATTACTGTCTCCGTCCTAAGAACTACTTTCACACTTGTCTTATTTGAATATCCTAATTCTACTTTCACACACCAAAAAAAAAAAGAAACTTTTTACAGTCACAAAAGTCACTGAAGTACACTTTTTTTTATTTAACTTTACACTCATATACTCGCTTTTCCTTGGTTCGCGTGTCCAGCACAACTATGAAAGTAGTCTTGGGACGGAGTGAGTAGATTGTTAATAATAACTATTTTGGTAATTTTATTTATTTATATAAAAGTAATAGTTGTTGACCAATTGTATTGTGCAATTCACTATAAAGAAAATGTGTGTTTCACTTCGGAATCGTTCGCTAATTATTGGTATTAACGATCGACTTGCGAACGATTTATTATTTTGTTGACCAATTAGCGTTCATTTTTTGGTCACTAACTTAAAAAGTAAATTAGCGACCGCTTTGTCAGTCGCCCATTGTCGAATCTAAGTTAGGTGATTGAGCAATAATGACTCGATTCAAAATTTTTTAGCGACCGCTTAGATGGTCTCTAAAATGGAAATGACGATCTATAATTTCTTAATATAGATCAGATTCTTCTCTTTATTATTCATGTTTTTTTCGAAGAAAAATACGGAGGATGATGTTGGTCCCTTAAAGTGGTCAAGGTCTAGAGGGGGGGGGGTAAATAGACCTTGAGTCCAAAATCAGATTTTCAAACTTTTCAAAAAGAGGGATTCTAGAACCTCACAGTAGCCTCTTTTAAGTTCAAAATAACAAGTCTATAAAAGTTTTAGAAATAGGACCACAAAGGTTACAGCTGTGGACTTAAGAAGTCTGCAGCTGCAGAGTTTAAAAACTTTGCAAAATAAAAGGTCACTTGTACACAAAATATCAGAGGAGTTCTCACAATTAAAATTGTATTGAGAATACTCTAATGTGCAGCGGAAATAAGTGAGTGTAAATGAAAAATAATATAAACCAGACTTAACAGTTGAGTGACTTATAGGAGTCTACAGCTGTAGAGTCAGTTTTCCTTTGTGAAAACCACAAAGTTTTTATGCACTTGATTTTTTAAAAGAATGATGAATGTAATAGTAAATTAAATATGCAGAACAAGAATTTAAATGATAAAAAGTAAAAAGACCAGATTTATAGTGGTTCAATGTCTATAAAAAGACCACCTACATCCACTGTTACACC
The DNA here is from genome assembly GCA_026898435.1 of Prunella vulgaris. Classification (NCBI taxonomy): domain Eukaryota; kingdom Viridiplantae; phylum Streptophyta; class Magnoliopsida; order Lamiales; family Lamiaceae; genus Prunella; species Prunella vulgaris. The sequence continues at coordinate 270,053 of JAPKLY010000368.1, read as the reverse complement.
ACTTAGGTGCCAAATTCACTAAGATGAGATCACTTAGATCAATACAAGTAGTTTCCCCTTAGAACTAGGTTCACTCAGATTCCTATTCTAACAAGAGATTAAACTACCCTATTCACTCAGAATATAACTCACAAAGAGTTTTTACATAACCTCACAAAAAGATATCTACACTAAGTAGAAATTAAAACAGGTGAGGGAACAACAACAAAAGGGTGTGATTCTTTCTAAGAAAATCCTAACCAACTATCCTATGAATCACAAAGAATAAAAAAAGTAAAACTCTCTCAGAAAGTTTGTTGGCTGTAGACTTACTTAGGCATAATGCTTGTATGCTCAGGGTTGTTGTTGTTGCTTACTCTGAGGACTTCTTCTATTTATAGATTGAGTGGTGTGTCTTATCCGTTGGGAATTGCAAATTTGAAATCCGGATAAGGCTCCTCTCTCTCTATTGGCATGTGTGAAGTGGTCCTCATTCTTCACACAGGATAGTACTGATTGTACTATTGTCCTTTTTCTTTAGAATTCTGGCTGTCTTGCAACTAATCTCCATTATCCTCCATAATTACAGAAATATACTCCACTTAAGTACATTTTAGTGAGTGCATGAGAGCTACACTAATTGTGCTTAAGGGTCTTCATTATCGTCAAATAATCTCTGACTTTTACTTCTTCTTCAAACGGTTCTTTCAGCTGTAGAGTCTTCAACCTTGCAGCTGTAGAGTCCTGTCAATATGAAAAATCGGCTGTAGAGAAACCTTACAGTTGTAGGGTCATGTCTGGCTATAGAGTGATCAAATGTACAGCTGCAGACTCCACTTACAACTATAAATTTCAAACACCAATTTACTTAGCACAAGTGTTAGATCAATTTATCCAATTTAAACACATTGTTTTGCATACATTAAAATCTAAACCAAGGTACTTAACAGATGAGTTAAAAAATATGTCAAATTCACATGAGTGTTGTTTTGAAGTTTTGGTTGCTATCGTGAAGAATCTATTATCACATTATTTTTGTTGCTTCAATTTGACCGTACGTTTTCACAATTTAACTGTTCAAAACCTTATTGTATATATACATTAGTTTTTCATTAAAATTTTTTTAGGTAAAGTGTGTTATGATTATTTACAATAAGTTTAGCATGATTTTTTGTGTATAGTTATAATTTGTTTATGTGAAAATTAATTATGGATATGCCTATTTTAGTGAAGACTATGCCCAAATTTATTAAAATTTGCATGTGAATTATATATATTTGATAATTTTAGTGTGATTGATATATAATTATATTGAGTTTGAACTAAAAAAATGAACATGTCTGTTTACAGTCGAAACTCTGTCAATTCTTTTTTAAATTAACATGTGATATATTCTTAATTTGAAACAGATGGAATTTTCTGATCGTGGTTAGATGTACACAATGCCTCGTATATGATATAAAGACTAATCGATTTTGAGTTTTGCCAGAAATTGATGAATAAATTGAGTTTGTTTCTTGTCATCCATAGTGCATGGATCATTGTGGTCGAATTAGATGTTCGTGTATAGAAAAAAAGTATAGTAATAAGAGACTATTAAGAATTGATGAGGTTAAAACTCATCTTGTGAGGGTCGATTTTATTCCATTTTATTACAATTGGATCAGACATGGTGAAAAGCGGTAAAATTGTGATATCGAAACAGTGGTGGCATTTTATGGTCAATGGAGTAGTGGTGGAGGTGAGAGATTTGAGGTTAGTGGTTCAAGCCATGATTTGCATACACGATTCGAACAACGTGTGGATGAGGAAAATGAATTTTATTACTATCAAATGATGATTAATGAGTCTATTTTGGGTGGTTATCACCCAGCCATGGAGGAGGAACCAAATCTGTCGATCAAATGTTATTTCCTGGTCGTGATACTAAGACTCAGTTGTCATTCATGCTTAGATGTTGTCCACCAAAACTAAAGGTGAAGTGAGTAAAAGGTATCTTTAATCAATTTGCAAAATTGTCCAAACGGGCCCTACCTAAAGATAACTAATCGCTTGAAAATTTCTGTCAAAGTAGGAGACTCTTGAAGGATATTATTTTATCGTTTGAGAAGATTGACTTATGTACAAATGGTAGTATGCTATTTTGGGGTCATGATGAGAGCATTAAACAGTGCAGGATGTGCGGCCACCCCAGGTATAAACCATCACACCGTAGAAAAGATAAGAAAAAAGTTTAGAAGAAGGCTTTCAATTCTATTTATTATCTTCCCATCACTCCTCGTTTGGAGAGGTTATATCAGACAAGTGACACTACAAAAGACATTAAATGGCATGCTGAGGAGTGTTCTAATGAGGATTCTGGAGAGATGCAACATCTTGTAGACTCTAATGCATGGAAACATCTTGATAGAGAGTTTTCTGATTTTGCGAGTGAGAAGAGAAATGTGAGGCTGGGTTTGTGCACGAACGAATTTGCTCCATTTGGAATGTACGGGAAGAAGTATTCATTGTGGGTTGTGTTACTGACTCTGTACAATCTACTTCCTTCTTTATGCAGTACCTTGCTAGATCCTTTTTGTTTTTGAAAAACACTCCTGCATACTTGCATGGCTCCAAAAATGGTGAAATCCAAGGTTTCGATGTTCTCTACAGAAGACTTTGATGAATGGAAGATCAGGATGCAAGCACACTTATCTGCAGTCAATGATGAAATGTGGTCAATCATTGAAGATGGTCCTATAATTGTTGAGAAAGTCAACACTGCAGCTGATCAGTCAGCTGGACTAGCTCAGATCATCCCCAAACCTAGAAGGGAATGGACAGAGGATGACAAGAGAAGGTCCAACCTTGACAATGCTGCAAAGAACACTATTTATAACTCCTGAGATAAAATTGTGTTCAGCAAGATCAAAAACTGCAAAACTGCAAAATATATATGGGTAAAGTTGGAAATGATTTGTGAAGGTACTGAACAAATCAAAGAAATCAAACTCATGATAGCAGTTCAAAAGTTTGAGAACTTCAAAATGAAATCTGGAGAAATTTTTGAAAAGTTTGAGTCAAGATTCATTGAGATACTCAATGAGCTAGATTCACTTGGTAAAGAATACTCACAAGAGAGAAATGAATATGAAAGTTCTTAGGGGACTACCTTCTGAATGGGACATGAAAGTGATTGTCATGAGAGAATCAAATGATTTATATAAGATATCCACCTTTGAACTATTTTCAGACTTGAAGGCTTATGAATTTGACATAAGTAGAAGAAAATAACCTGACAGTGCAAAGATTACAGCTCTAGCGGCTGACAATCTTGCAGCTGCAGATTCTGATGAAGAAGACTTAGCTCTTTTTATAAAGCAACTCTTCTCATTTGAATTTTTGATCAATTTTAATTTAATTTTGACTTGATCCTTACCCTTTATCTCTCTTCCGCAAATAATCACATACGCCGATTAAGGGCGTGTTTTCAAACTCTTAAAAAAGTGCAGAATCACTTTTTATAGAAGTAGGTGAGACTCAATTTATCCCAAAAAAAGTGATTCTACACTTTTTTAAGAGTTTGAAAACACACTCTAAATACAACGACCTCTTCTTCATCGATGTTGTAAAACTGCTAAAGCCAACGATAGGTAGTAATCCATTAATTATGCATTTTGTCCAAGACGAGATTATATAAATATTAGGTTAGTAGATGAGAGCCACAAGGATTAATACTACACAAATGACAAATCACCTGCCCGAGAGGAGGGACTTTAGTGCTGGATGGCGATGATTTGATGTGGTGATTTGATTGCTTTGGTAATTAGTTTGGAGTTGTTGATCTTCTTATTTAATTGTTATGGTAATTGATTTGGGATAAGAAATTGAATATCAATTTCAGAAATATAACAGAATAATTATATAAATTATTAAAAATGAAAAATATATATAAAAAAAAAAGAGTAATACCTCGTGTTATATATTCAACAATACCTCAAGTTTAATATATAAATTAATAAATTATTATACCCAAAGAACAATTTATAATACTAAAGAACAAGGCTATAATACACCAAGAACAACTCACCAATACCCCAAGAACAAGTCTGAGTAAATACTCCAAGAACAACTCACAATACCTCAAGAACAAGTTTAAGTAAATATCCCAAAAATAACTCATCAATACCCCAAGAACAACTCATCATACCCCAAGAACAATTAACAATACCCGAAAAATAAATCACTAATACCTCAATTGCCAAAAAAAATACATAGTGTGTGTTTTTAAATATTCAAAATTAAAGTCAAAATTAAAATTAAAATCCAAGTGCATAGTATGCACTCAAATGCACACAAGTTTTTGTAATAAATAATATCTATCCCGGCCCCTTAACCATCCATGCAAACAATCCTAACATATATAATTACCTGAGCGTCTGATATCACGTTTCCATTGAGGTCTATTGCTGCCAACTTTAATCAAAATAAGGGACAAAAACCTTTAGCCTTGTGAGCTGTCGATCAAAATAAAGAAGTGGCTGTCATAAGATCTTATCGGCACATGTATTTCATTTTAGGACCACTTAGTGTCATTTTAGGACCACTTATGGGAGGTGGGACTGGATTTTGACAAGGACGCTGATATTCGCATTTGAGAGCTGTTCACCACGTTACATTTTTCATTCTAAAAATAGGTTTTAAAAAAAAAAAATTACTTTTTAAGTATATTTATCAATTACAAAAAAAAAAAAAAAATCAGTTCACCCACTTTTTCAAAACCAAAACTTTGCTTGGTTCACACTCCTCAATTCTACGATCATATTTTTCGAACAAAAAAGTTGTATAAAATTCTTGTTTTGTCAACATGATTTCGACACAAGATCATAACAGTTCTCAATAAGCATAAATTTTAAAAAAACAACTTATTACTCAAAATCTAGGGCTTTCGAAAATATGGTTTCGCGCCTTTTTTTTCTAAATTTTGTTTGACATTGGTTTGTGGAACAAATGCGTAAGTTTCGAAAAAAAAATCGAACAAAGGAAAATTGTACAAAGTCAACAAAAAAATATACTAACACCCACTCTGTGTTTGGAAAAAAAAAATGAACAAATTGTGTTTGTTCGAAAAAGGAAATCCAACATATTACATAGAGAAAATGACACTTTAGGTCCCATCAACCACGGGAGTCCAAAATTTTGTTTCCATAACTTACACATTTAGTCCTAAATTGTATATTTTGAACACATTTAGTCCCAAGCCCGTTAAACTTAATGGAAAATGTCACGTGCCTCTCACGTGGGCGTTCAGTCAATTTTCCCTTTTCGAGAAAAAACACTTTTGGTCCCATTAACAACGGGGTCCACGTTTTTGGTCCCATAACTTACACATTTAGTCCCAAATTACAAATTTCGAACATATTTAGTTCCAAATGGAATTTGGATTCTGATTTCAGGAGGTAAGAAATTTATCACCATATCTAGCTTAGTGGAGGTTGCTGCTACTACTAATTTGGAAAAACATAAAGGGAAGAAAACTAAGGATGTTTAATGTTTGGTGTGGAAGATTTAAGATTATGGTTTGGCCCAAAAAATTTCATATTTATCGATCCAAAAAAAAAAAGGCTACACACTACTAATGGAATTGAGACATGTCTTTTGCCTGCCAAAATTAATCAAAACAAAGTGACAAAAAGCTTGGCCTTGTCAGTGTACTAATCAAAATAAAGGAGTGGCTGCAAGGACTGCAGGCCTATGCAGTAAAGAGTTGGACAAAACTGCCATAAGATATTCTTCACATGAAATTTGTCATCTATTTGGGGCTGATTTGGTTGGATAGATTATGGTGAATTATAATAATAGTCCCAATTAATATATTGTTTGAATCAATGGATTCAACTGACATGGCTTAATTTGGGCTGACTGATTGGCTGAAATCATCTTGTCAGGAACAGAGCTCAATCTATTCGCCAATAATTTTAATAAAATCTTGTAGATGCTGCAAATAAGTGAGATTGACCTAAATTTGTTTATCTCCATTGGTTTACTAACTTTTGGAATGAGAACAATGAAAGACGAATTGAATCCGAGAACAAACTTGCTCGAAATTAAAGATATCTTCCTTTAGAATCTCCCAAAAGGCTTGTATGAACTTGAAATTAAACCCATCAGGACCACACTGCTCTTTTAACAATATCCTCCATTGAGAAAACCTCAACCAATTTCTTGTTATCCTCAGCATCCAACTTCCTGCTTGTGAGCCCCTTCAATTTTATATTGATCAAACCGTGGTCTGAAAACAGTTTTTCAAATGAGCTTGGACCTTTTCTTTGAGTTCTTGAACACTGTTGATCCATTTCCCATTTAATGATTTCTCTATTTCTTTTATTAGAGTTAGCCCATGCATGAAAAAAACTTGAATTAGCATCACCTTCCCGGATCCATTTCGATCTGGATTGTTGAAACAATAGTTGCTCCTTCAAATTCCGAATTTCCTTAAGTTTCGTCCACGCTTAAATATTTCCTCTGTATGAAGCTGATCATTCTCCAGAAACTCCACATTTCTAGTAGCAATAACCCTCTTACAAGATTGAATATCGCTGTCCGTAGGAGCTGCCAGATTAGAGAGAAACTTGTACTCCCTCCGTCCCAGGGGTATTTGCACCCCTGGGATGGCACACGGTTTAAGAAAAATGTATTTTTTAAATAAAGTAGTGGTGTATGGATAAATGTGTGGAAAGTTTTATGAGTGTGCACGCAAATTGATGTTTCCCTTTTAAGTAGTGTGCAAATTGGTTTGGGACAACCCAAAATAGAAAGTGTGCAAATTGGTCTAGGACGGAGGGAGTACATCTTTTTTCTTGAAGATCTTTTTCTTTTTGCCTCCTCTGACCTTTTTGCTCCTTCCTACTGTTTTTTGTTTCCAACCCTCTTACAAAATGACTAGTATATCCCTAATTACTATTAAACGTAACTATACACCCACCATTCTTCTTAAATAAATCACGAATTCTATCAGATTTTCTTTCATCGTTTGTGCTTGAGAGAAAGAATATCTGAAATAGGAAAATGAAGAAGAAAATAGGGACTGTGCAAATTAGCTGCAAATTGTCAATTCTCTTGAATAGCAATGATTTTGCAAATCTTGATCTGCTGCCCACAAATTCCCAAATAAACATCACAGAGGTAAAAATCTGAAAATAAATCCACAAATTTTGAAAAATGCTGCAGAAATTGTATTTAGATTTCAATGTTCATTTTTGAAATTGTATCCTAAACCTCGATAATAAAATTTGAAATTCTTGAATTCGAAAAAGAGATTATGAAAGAATGATATTTCATATGATTTCGGTTGATAGATCAAAGTTTTTTATTAAGCTAATTAAATCCATTCTAAATCCTAAACCTAACTAATTAAATTTCGAAAACTAGCAAATGAAAATACAAACCTGGAATTAGGGGTGTTCAAACGGTTCGAACCGCCAGTTACGGTTAGGAACCGCCGGTTCCGGTTCGCCAAAATTTTGAACCGTAACCGAACCGGCGGTTACAAGGTTAAGGTTCCGGTTCGTGAACCGGCGGTTCCGGATCTGAACCGCCGGTTTTCCGATTTTTCAGTTTTTTTTAATTAAATTAAAATATATGATAAATATGATTATTGATCTATAATTTAAAATGGTTACATATCTTTTGATTAAATTTAAAATTTACAAACTTACAAAATATAAAATTTACATAATAACACAACTATATAAGTACAAATTGAATTGAAATTAAATTTTATTGATAAAATTTGTGCACTTACTAATTTATAAATTACAATGAACTAGCACTACAATTTATAAAATTACAATTTTACAAGTTAAAAATTACAAACTAATTAGAAAATTATAAATTACATTCTATTTATAAATTAAAAAATGGAGGGGGGAATTTGAATTTTTTTTAAAAAAACCGCTAACCGCCGGTTAACCGTGAACCGCCGGTTTTTTTATGTTTGAACTGTAATCGGTCCTTCTATATAGCGGTTACGGTTCGGTTCAACGGTTCGGAACCGCAGGTTTTTTGAACCGTCGGTTCGAAACGCCGGTTTCGGTTTTTTTTGAACACCCCTACCTGGATGATGCTTTGATTTCGCCATTGCAGTGACAGGATTAGAGGCATGCGCAGCCGCAGGCGCGACGGCTGATTCAGTTTGAGCGATAAATTTTGACGTCTTTATTGTTCTTGGTGAGTGCACGCTATCGATGGTTTTTTTCAGCGCGATTTAGGATATTTTTTTTAAGGACATGATATAGGATTAACAGTGAGGGAGGGTGATTTGTGGAAAAATTGTATAGGTGTACTCATCTTTAAAGGTGTCTACTCAACAAATGGGTGAACTCCAAACACTTGTGGGTGCATTTAACCTGGGCCTTAATTTAGTTACTTTTTGCCACAATGCTTTAACAAAAATACAACCCAATTTGCTTTTCATCTTGACCCATTTAATCAACTTCACAAATTTTATTTGAAAGCTATTTTTGCCATAAATCACTATTTTATCCAATATAAATTGCAAATACAATTCTCATCAATGAAGCATAACTTGTCTAAATAATGCAACTAAATGCAAGAAATCATATAAAATATGTAATTAATTCACATAAATTTCAAGCAAATAATCACACTAATCAACCCCTAAATTTAAGGTGTTGCTCGTCTCGAACAACGAAAAGAAAAATAAGAACAAATGAGAGGATTGCGAAAAAATTTAAGTCAAGAAATAAACAATTAGCATGCAATCTTACTCAATCATAAAAAATGACCTCAAAGGTACTGAATCACTAATAAATCAACCAATTAAAGACACATAAAAGTAAGACAATCTAATTTACGGTTGCGAGCGGGTCTTCGCTGTTGAGTGTGCTGTAATCAGGCGACGGCGTGTGTTCTCGGCGAAACAGAGTAATCGGTTTCCGGCGGCTTCCAATGGTTTCTTCCCAGTGCAAAGGCGGAGGTGAACTACATGTATTATGGTGAATCTAAACAGCACAATTCTTTGCTTTAAAAATCGAATTTTCCTAAAAAAAATAGCAAAACACTACTTTCTTGGCAATTAAACATAAATTATCAAATTAGTATAAATATTGCATGAAAACTAATTAAAATAGGCCATTAAAGTACGTAAATTTCGAGCAATTCAATAAATTGCTTACAAAATGTGCACGAAATTTTCATCAATAACTGGTTTTGAGTAGTGCTCTTCGTATTTGGAGAAAGATTACCAACCTTCTTCTTGGAAAAGTAAAAGTACATGTAATGCCCCAAACAATATATGTAAAAGTACATGTAATGCCCTATGAATCCACGTGGAGTCTGATATATGCAATAAATGTTTAATAGAAAGAGGAAAGAGATTACTATTTATTTAAAAACTAAAAAGGTAATAATTTTCATTTTATATAAAAAAATTGTGTAGTTTATGGATGCAATTTTACATGTAAACAATGAAATTGTTATTCAATAATTAAAATTATGGTGATTAAACATAAAATAAATAAATTTTGTTCGAATAATTTTTACTCCCTCCGTCCCAACTCTTTCTTCTTGTTTTTCCATTTCGGGACGTCCCAACTCTTTCTTCACACCTTAAAAAGGAAATAATTTACACTCACAAAAGTCAATAAAGTATACTTTTTATATTTTATTATTTAACTTCACACTCACATACTTCAATTTTTCCTTAATATATATGTGAGCCCTAGTCTTTTTGAAGAAAGACATGGGACGGAGGGAGTATGATTTTGTGATGGGGCTAAAATAGAAAAAGCTCTCTTTAGTTTATTATTAGTCATTATGATCGAAATTCTTATTTTAAAAATTAAAAACTAACTTTTTTTTTAATCGCATGTGCTGAATGTATTAATAATGTAATATTACAAAGTTATGTTAAAATTGGAGGATGTTTTAAACTAACTACCCTTTGGGACGCTGTGTGTGATGAAAATGGGCCAGATTTCAATCCTGGCCCAGATTAAGTCCTGTTGGTTGAATCCATTGATTCAAACAATATATTAGTTGGGATTAGAGTTATAATTAATCCACCACAATCTATTCAATCAAATTAGCCCTAAAATACAATATTGAAAAATTACATGTGACGAATATCTTATTGAAGTTTTGTCCAAATCTTAATTTAATGGATGACATATGGGGCCTGAGAAAACTTGCAGCCACTCCTTTATTTTGATTAGTACACTGACAGTGACAAGACCAAAGCTTTTTGTCACTTTATTTTGATTAATGTTGGCAGGCAAATTACTTCAATGAAAACGTGAGCTGAAAATTAAAAAAAAAGTAATGAAAACGTGGTGTAATAATAGAGGATATTTTGATTATTTATACGCATAATGCATCAAAAGTTTCCTAAACTATCATTTTTTGTTTTAAAAAGTCTTCAAATTATTATTTTTTTGTTTAAAAAGTCCTTAAACTAATATCAATTCTTGTTTCATTAGGCTTCCAAACTATTCTTTTATTTTAAAAGGCCCTTAGAATATAGATTTTTTGTTTTATAAGATTCTTTTTAGCAATTTAAAGAGATACTCCCTCCGTTCCACTATAAATTGCTCATTTTGTCATTTTCGTCCGTCCCACTATATGTTGCTCATTTGCTTTTTTACGTTATTTGAAAACTACTATTCACTTCTTTATTATTATTTTCAATATTTTTTACACTATTTTCATTACTTCTTCACTTTTCTCCATCACATCACCTGTACTATATTAATATTTTTATATACTTCTTAATACTCGTGCCCAAAAGATATGGACGACTTATAAGGGGACGGAGGGAGTATATTTTTTTGTTGAAATTTGATTTTAATAACCTTAAATTTGGTTAATTCGTTATTTTCTAATGTAAAATGTTAAACTGAATCAGCATCTTTCATGAATTTTCATTACTAGGGGCCTCATGAAATAAAAATTAATAGTTTAAGGACTTCTTAAAATAAAAAAATTGTTTGAGGGCTCTTTAAAACAAAAGTTAATTGTTTAGGGGCCTTTTGATACATTATACCTTATTTATACTCCACCCGTCCCAACTCTATTTTTTCCCCTTTTTTCATTTCGGGACGTCCCAACTTTTTTTTCCTACCTTAAAAAGGAAATAATTTACACTCACAAAAGTTAATAAAGTAAACTTTTTATATTTTACTCCCTTCGTCCCGTAGGAATTTGCACACTACAGGACGACACATTTTTTAAGGAAAATGTGTTTTATATATAAAGTAGTGGCATATGGGTAAATATATCTATAGGTTTGTGAGTGTGCATGTAAATCAATGTTTCTTTTTTTAGTAGTTTGCAAATTTGTGTGGGACTTCCAAATAAGAAAAATGTGCAAATCCCTGTGGGACAAAGGGAGTATTAATTAACTTCACACTCATACACTCTATTTTTTTCTTAATTCGTGTGTCCAGATCTTTTGGATAAAAGACCCTGGACGGAGGGGGTATTAAGTAGACTCACCTAGTCGATGGAACCGAATAAGTACTTGTGTGGTGGGACTACCATATTAAAGGTGTGTTTCCAATCAATTAAAAAAGTGTAGAATCACTTTTTTATAGAAGTAGATGAGACTCAACTTTAAAAAAAAAAAAATAGTATAAGCATTCTAACGGGTCGACGAGCTTGTGAGGAGTGGTGGTGAGGAGAGGGGATTGATGGATTGGGAATCGGTGGCAATTGATGATGGAGAAGAGAACGGCTTTCAATCAGGTGGTGCCGGCTTTGGGCTGCGACGCCCGGACGAAGTCGGAGTCGTGGGCGATGAAGTTTTCACCGGATGACAGCATTCCCCAGAGGACGGAATTTGGGTACCAGAAGCCCTGATCCAGGAACATTGGAAATCCGTCCCAGTTATCTTCTCTAGCTTTTCAAACAAGGGATCTTCTTCACTAATTCCATTCTTCATCGCCGGCCAAGCCTCAAGACTAAGGGGGTGGTGGGTGGGGGGGGGGGGCAAGCCAAGTTGCAAGTTATAATATAGGATTCATTTGAGAGAAAATTACAAAATGATTCAAAAAAAATATATGATACTAATTATAAATTGATTTTGTAAAAAAAAAAAATAGTTCACATATCTGTATAAATATTTGAATCATGGATGCAAATGGTCGCTAAGACCGTCTAAGCCCCCGTCTAGGTACTTTGCGGCCCCAGCGGCCAACTTCTAGTCCAAATCGGCAGAGAAAAACGGTCAGGGTATTAGGCCCCGCCTAGGCGGTCTTGGCGGCCATAAGGAATAGGCGGAAATGGCAGCCACAGAGGAAAAGTAGGCGGAGGTTTATTACAAAAATTTTTAAAGTTAAAGACAAATGTGATTATGTGAGTAAATAAATATTTAATAAAATAAATTAATAAAACTTAAAAGCTTAAACAAACTAAAAGAAAAGGAAAGAGAAAAAAAAAACAGTCGATCGTGACTTCATGAGAAAGGGGGAGAGAAACCTTAGCTACGCCCACGTAGCCGGCGACTATAGCTTGACGAGGATGACTTCTCATCTAATGATGATGAAATAAATGTTGATGTGGAGTTTAAATCTGATGATGAAGAGTGTGTACGTGGAGTTGAACAACAATTGTCTCTAGATATTCCTCTTAGTTGAACTACTTATTAATTTATCCGTACGATATATTTTGTTATTTTAGTATTTTATTTAGAAGTTAAACAATGTCATTTTGTGATAGTTTTTAGTATCTTATTGACTTATAGTGTTTTGTGAAAAATGCATTTGTGTATTAATTATGTTTTAAATTTATAATGTACATTTTTATTAATATATGTTTTAAAAAAATTTAAAAATAAAAAAATAAAAAAATCTTGGCCCCGCCTAGACCTCCTCGGAGTTTGGCCGCACTCACCGCCCGACTACCGCCAAGCGTCATTTTCACCCTTGACTTGAATCAATGTATAAGCATTATCACTTCTTCACTAATCCCATTTCTTCATCGCCAGCCCAAACTCAAGACTTGCGTTCTCCATGAGAGAGAGAGAGATGGGGAGTGTGTAGAAAAATATGTCAATAGGCAGACCAAGTTGCAAGTTGTAATACAAGATGGGAAAATTACAAAATAGTTCAAAAAAATGACACTAATTATAAATTAATTTTACATAATAAAAATGAAAAAGTTTATGTTATGCCAAAATAAATAGTTCATATATCTGTATAAATATTTGAATCAATTTATAAGTATGTTAGTACCCTGTTTTAGATTTTGATGTGTGCAAAACAATATGTTAAAACTGTTATTTGACTAACACTTTGTCAAGGAAATTGGTGTTTGAAACATATAGTTGTAAAGAGAAGTCTACAGCTGTATATTTGATCACTATACAGTCAAGACATGATCCTACAGCTGTAAGGTTTCTGTACAACTGATTTTTGATATTGACAGGACTCTACAGCTGCAAGGTTGAAGACTCTACAGCTGCAAAGAACCGTTTGAAGATGAAGTACAAGTCAGAATTTAATTGAAGATTAAGAAGACCCTTAAGGACTATTAGTGTAGCCTTTGAGCACTCACTAAATTGTACTTAAGTGGTGGTTAGTCTCTCAAATCTGGTGAATAATGAAGATTAGTTACAAAGGAGGCCAGAATTCTGAGAAAAGGACATAATACATTCAGTACTATTCTGTGTGAAGGATGAGGACCACTTCACACATGCCAATATAGAGAGAGGAGCCTTATCTGAATTTCAAATTTGAAATTCCCAACGGATAAGTCACTCCTCTCCATCTATAAATAGAAGATGTCCTCAGAGGAAGCAGAAACAACAACCTCGAGCATACAAGCATTCAACCTAAGCAAGTCTACAGCCAGCATATTCTGAGAGATTTTTTTTTCTGTCTTTATTCTTTGTGATTCATAGGATAGTTGGTTAGGATTTTCTTAGCAAGAATCACACCTTTTTGTTGTTGTTCCCTCACCTGATTCAATTTCTACTTAGTGTAGCTATCTCTTTGTGAGGTTTGTAAAACTCTTTGTGAGTTGATATTCTGAGTGAATAGAGTAGGTTATCTCATTTTAGAATAGGAATCTGAGTGAACCTAGTTCTAATGGGGAACTACTTGTATTGATCTTTGTGATCACTTCTTTGTGAATTTGGCACCTGAGTGGTGTAACAGTGGATGTAGGTGGTCTTTTATAGACACTGAATCACTATAAATCTTGTCTATTTACTTCTTGCTCTTTATATTCTTGCTCCTGCATATTTAATTATCCAGTTACATTCATCATTGCTTTAAAATCTGAAGTGCATAAAACTATTGTGATTTTCACAAAAAACTGACTCTACATCTGTAGACTTTCTTAAGTCACTCAACTGTTAAGTCTAGTTTATGTTGTTTTTCATTAATCACTCACTTTATTCCGCTGCACATTGAAGTATTCTCAATACAATTCTAATTGTGAGAATTACTCTGATATTTTGTCTACAAGTGATTATTTATTTTGCAAAGTTTTGAACTCTGCAGCTGCAGACTCTCTAGTCTACAGCTATAACATTTGTGGTCCTGTTTTAAAACTTTTGTAGACTTATTCTTTTAAACTTGAGAAAGGGCTACTATAAGGTTCTAGAACCCATCCATTTTGAAAAGTTTGAAAAATCTATTTTTGGACTCAAGGTCTATTCACCCCCCCCTCTAGACCTTGACCACTTTAAGGGACCAACAAGTGGTATCAGAGCAGTTGGCTTGCCACTGATTTGATCAGTACCTAGCTAGATCCTTTTGGTTTTTAAAAAACACACCTGCATACTTGCATGGCTCTCAAGATGGTGAAATCCAAGGTTCCAATGTTCTCTGCTGAGGACTATGATGAATGGAAAATTAGAATGCAAGCACATTTGTCTGCAATCAATGATGAGATGTGGTCTATAATAGAGGATGACCCCATACCCATCACAAAGGTCAACACTGCAGTTGATCCATCAGCTGGACTAGCTCAGATTATCCCCAAACCCAGAAGGGAATGGACTGAGGATGACAAGAGAAGGTCCAACTTAGACAATGTTGCAAAGAATACTATTTATCATTCACTTGATAAAATTGTATTTAGCAAGATCAAAAACTGCGAAACTGCAAAGGATATATGGGAAAAGTTAGAAATGATTTGTGAAGGAACTGAACAAATCATGGAAAACAAACTCATGATAGCAGTTCAAAAGTTTGAAAACTTCAAGATGAAATCTGGTGAAACCCTTGAGAAGTTTGAATCAAGATTCATTGAAATCCTCAATGAGCTAGATTCACTTGGTAAAGAGTATTCACAAAGAGAAATGAACATGAAGGTTCTTAGAGGCTTACCTAGTGAATGGGACATGAAGGTCATTGCTATGAGAGAATCAACGGATTTATCTAAGATATCCACCTTTGAACTCTTTTCAGACCTCAAAGCTTATGAGTTTGACTGGAATAGGATATAATCCCTGTGTCTGGATGAAATATCTACAAAGATCAATTCCAAGGCCTGAGAGAAAATTTGTCAAAGAAACAACCCCTGAAGAAACTGTAGATTCAATTCTACAGCCAGAAGATTTGAAATTCTTGAATTCATTCAAAGAATTGTCACCAAGAAGACAACAAAAGATCAAGGAGATAATGGATGACTCTGAAGATGATGTCTCAAATATGTTTCAAAACATATCTTTGAAACAAACTGCAGAGTCAATCCTACACTCAGAAGAAGAAGTCTATCATAAACTGAATCTGGAAAGAAGATTCAACTTTGATAGATTCTGGAATGGAAATATGTCAGATATGTCTCCCTCTTCAAGCACACAAAGAGGAGGATCAAGCAAGATCTGTAGAATTAACAACTCTCAGCTCCCAAAAAGGCTTGGATTGCAAAGAGTAACACTGGAGGAAATCCAAAGCATTGGATTTCTAAATAACTCACTTTATTTTGCAGGGACATGTTACAACCACCAAAAGAGAGATTTGGTTATGACTAGAGATAAAAGTTTACTACAAGATATGAAAGATCATAAAGGTCCTAAAGTTGTTTTTGGAGATAATGCCAGTGGAACTGCTAAAGGATCAGGATGTTTACTCAAAGGAAATGTTCAGATCAATGATGTGTATTTGGTAGATGGTTTAAAGCATAATTTTCTTAGTGTGAGTCAATTTTGTGACAAAGGCTACTCTGTAGACTTTACACAAGACACTTGCATAGTCAAAGATGTTGAATCCCAAACCAATAAACTGACAGGAACTAGAAAAGGGAATGTTTACATTGTGGAGTGGAACTCTGCAGCTGAAACAACCTGCTTTCTAGCTTATAGTTCCAATGAAGTTAGTTGGCTATGGCACAAAAGAATGAATCACATAAATTTCAAAACCATGAATAAACTTGTGAATAACAAACTTGTAAGAGGTTTGCCAAACACCAAGTTCAGGAAGGAACACTTATGTGATGCTTGTGTCAAAGGGAAACAATTCAAGAAGACTTTCAAGAACAAAACTCACTCAAGCACTTCAAGAACACTTGAATTACTGCATATGGATCTTTTTGGACCCATAGAACCAGTAAGTATAAGTGGGAAGAAGTATACTTTGGTTGTGGTAGATAATTACTCCAGATTTTCTTGGACTGTATTTCTAAGAAAGAAGAGTGAAACTCTACAGCGGTTACCAGAACTGTTAAGAAGAATTCAAAATGAAAAGAATTTGAAGATTGTGAAGATCAGATCAGACAGAGGAACTGAATTTACAAATCAAGTGATTGAAGAGTATTGTTCACTACATGGCATAATGCATAAATACTCTGCAGCTAGAACCCCACAACAAAATTGAGTTGCTGAAAGAAAGAATAGAACACTCAAGGAAGCTGCAAGAACCATGATTGTTGAAGCAAAGTTACCTAAGAAATTTTGGGCAGAAGCTACAAGCACTGCATGCTATACTCAGAATAGATGTTTAATTGTTAAGGAACATAAGAAAACTCCATATGAGTTATGGAAAGGAAGGACTCTCAATAACTCTTATTTACACATTTTTGGATGCAAATGCTTCATACTGAATAATGGGAAAGAATATCTTAAGACTTTTGATTCAAAGTCAGATGAGGGTATCTTTCTTGGTTATTCTAATGTTAGCAAAGCATTTAGAGTGTATAACAAAAGATTGATGATTGTGGAAGAGTCACAACATGCTGTTTCTGATGAACAACATAACTCCCCTGAAGAAATTGTTGAAGACTCTAAGGAGGACAACTCTACAGTTACAAGTCAGCAGCACTATGTTGAGATTAATACTCCTGTAGATTTGACCAACAAAGGCTTTGGCACTATAGTTGTTGAGTTACCACCTTTAGAGAATGTAGAAGACCTAGTCCATGAGAATGTTCAAACAGAAGTAGAAACACCAACAAAAGGAGTTGATGAGTCTGCAGTAGGTGAATCTACAGATGTAGAGAACAATGATCAAGGATTAGAACCTGTGTCAGGTTTGATTTGGTTGAAAGATCACCCCCCTGAGCATGTAATTGGAAATCCATCAGATGCTGTGAAAACTAGAAAACAAATCCATGAGGCAATGTTTTCTACATTTCTTTCATCTTCAGAACCTACTGATATTCATGAAGCACTGCAAGATGTCAATTTGATTATTGCAATGCAAGAAGAATTGAATGGTTTTGAAAGAAATCAAGTATGGGAACTTGTCCCAAGACCTAGGAATCACAAAGTGATTGGTACTAGGTGGGTATTCAAGAACAAACTTGATGAAGATGGAATTGTAACCAGAAATAAAGCAAGGCTAGTTGCTCAAGGCTATTGTCAATCTGAAGGCATAGATTTTGATGAATCTTTTGCCCCAGTTGCAAGATTAGAAGCTATAAGAATATTTCTAGCCTATGCTGCACATATGAACTTTACAGTCTATCAAATGGATGTAAAGAGTGCATTTCTTAATGATTTACTTTCTGAAGAAGTGTATGTTGAACAACCACCAGGATTTGAGGAATCTACAGCTGAAGACAAGGTTCATAAGCTTAAGAAAACCCTTTATGGACTTAAACAAGCACCAAGAGCATGGTATGATACCCTATGTGATCATTTGATCAAAAATGGATTAAAAAAGGGAATGGTTGACAAGACCTTATTCAGATTACAACATGAGAATGATATTTTGCTTGTCCAAATCTATGTTGATGACATAATCTTTGGCTCAACCAATGAGGAATTGTGTAGAAAATTCTCTAAGCTCATGACTGAGAATTTTGAAATGAGCATGATGGGAAATCTAAATTTCTTTTTGGGATTACAAGTTAAGCAAATGAGTGATGGAATTTTCATCAATCAAGCTAAGTATACTCAAGAGCTTATAAAAAGATTTGGAATGGACAGTTCTAGGCCTACCAATATACCTATGATACCTTCTGTGAATCTTGACTAAGATGAGAATGGCAAAAGTGTTGATGTAACCAAATATAGGAGACTAATTGGTTCATTGCTATACCTTACAACTAGCAGACCTGATATCATGTTTGCAGTTGGGGTATGTGCTAGATTCCAAGTGAATCCTAAGGAATCACACTTAAATGCTGTGAAGAAGATCATCAAGTATGTCAAATCCACACAAAACTTAGGATTATGGTATTCTAAAGAAGGAGGAATTGAACTCATTGGGTACACTGACTCAGATTTTGCAGGCTGCAAGATTGATAGGAAGAGTACTAGTGGGATTTGTCAATTCCTAGGTGAAAGGCTGGTAGCATGGCACAATAAAAAGCAGAATTCAATTGCTCTTTCTACAGCTGAGGCAGAATACATTGCTGCTAGAAGTTGTTGTGCTCAAATCTTATGGATGCAATATCAATTACAAGACTATGGGATCGAATCAAGAGAAACATCTATATTTTGTGATAATACAAGTGCTATTGCTATTACACAAAATCCAGTGTTACACTCTAGATCAAAACACATAGATGTAAGGCATCATTTCATAAGAGATCATGTTGAAAGAAAGGATGTGAAATTGACCAAGATCCATACTGATTTGAATCTTGCTGATATTTTCACTAAACCTTTATGTGAATCAAGATTTTCAATCTTGAGAGGCAATTTGGGAATGTTAGAATTGTAATAAGACTCTGTGAAACTCACTAAATTGCAAAGACAAGCTTAGAAAATTGGAAATTCAGTAGAAAGGAAAACTGCAGCTGCAAAGTCACTCAACTGTAGAGTTGAACTCTACAGCTGTAGACTTAGTTCAGGACTGCAAATTCCTTACCAACTGCATACTTTCAAATTCGAAGAATGTCAACTGCAAACTTAGTGAACTTATAGTACTATGTACAATTCTGATAAATAAATGGAGCACTACATAATTCAGAAACTTTTGTACTAAGTTACAGAAATTCTTGGATTTATTCAAATATTTTGGTTAATAAAATGTTTGAGCACGTTTAACATTTTAAATGGAATTAAATCCTATGTGAGTTAGATTTTTGGACAAATTAAATTATAAATTTGGTTCAGAATTCAAACACTCATAAATTTTAGGTCAAAGACCGTTATACCCCTGTTCTTAATGACTGTTTAAGGAAAGATATTTAAAGGATCCTTCATCCTTTTATATCTCACTTTAACATTTCGTATCCCCTAAAACCGTAAACTCTCCCCATCCCTCACTCAAAGAAACCAAGATTCATGGTAATGAAAGTTATTTTTGGTACTTTATTCGATTTTGATGAAATTTTGAAGAAGCATCCCACTGATGCTATGGAGGACATTGTGAAGAATATAGTGAATCAAGGTGTTCACTACTGTCTGACTCATATTCCTGAAGCCTACGACGACAAGATAGTCCATAAGTTCTACCAAAATGCTGAAGTAAATGTTGAAAGGAAGACTCTATCAGTTAAACTGCAAGGAAAAAGTGTGAATATTACAACTGGTAATATTTGCAAAGCTTTACACTTGAACCATGGAGGAGATGCTCATGATAATCTCAACTTCGCTGAAGAAGATAAGGCATACTGGAAAAGGTTCACTGCAAACAAACCATTTCCAAAGAATTGGAAGAGAACGTTCAAGAAGACTGACTTAGCAGTTGAGTACGTTTATCTTTATGAAGCTATTGATAAATGCCTATTATATAGAACTGGTGGTCATGATATTGGCACTATTCTTATGTGGGACTTGATGATAGCTTTTGTAAAAGAAGTTAAGATAGATATTGGAGAACTGATTTTGAGGAATATAAGTGTTGATGTGATGAAAGATGGAAGGAGCAAAGGTTTTGGCTTATTCTTAAACTATATCCTAAAGGAGGTAGGATTTTCATTGTTTAATGGGCATGGAGGTAAACCCATTATTACTCAAAGAATCATTGGAAGGGCTAACTTCAAAAGAGGGGCTGTGGATGCTCCTATGGCCCCTGAATCTAAGAGGAGAAAGAAGAAAGCTGAGAAGAGAGTTCTTACTATCATTAGAGCTCCACAAGAACCTGAGAAAAAGAAAAAGAAGAAAAATGTAAGAAGAAGGATTTTAGTTGATGAAGCCACTGAATCAGATGATGAAGTTGACAGAGAAAAGAGAAAGAAGAAATATCACTCTGAAAAAGCCACAGAAATTGAAGGTGATAAGTCTACAACTGTAGACTTACCAATTGTGCAATCTGAAGTTAAAGAGGAACAATTTGAAGATGCAACTGAGCAATTTCCTGAACAGATTAATGCTACTGAACCTGAAACTGAACAACCCTGTTGTTCCAGTTGAAAGGATTGAAGATTTTGAGGATGAGAGACAAAAATTTGAAGAATGGAAACTTGTGAAAGAAGAACTTGAGAAGTTAGCAGCTGATGAAAGAAAGTTATTTCAATTGATTGTTGAATGGACTAAATGTAGTGATGTAAATGAATTGATGAAGCCTAATTTTCTTGATGATTTCATTACTGAAAAGAGAAGGAAAGACAAAGGAAAGGGTAAGCAGATTATTGAAGAACCTGCAAGAAAGAAAATCACCAAGTCTGCAGCCGCAGCTTTGAAGGTTGTTCTTATGACTGAACAAGATCCAGAGGCTCAGTATGAAGTTGATTATGATGTGGTAAGCACAGAAAGTGATGAAGAGGTACCACAAAAGATTGGTGAAGGAAGCACTCAGTTGGTTGAGACTGAAGGTTTGACAATTTTGGCTAAGGAAGCAATTTTGATGGAGTCTGCAGGAGCAAGTGCTGCAGATCCAGTCATTATTGAAAAAGGTCCTACTGAAGAGGATTCTGAGAAGGAAAAGGAGAAAAGAAAAGATGATTCTCCTTGTAAAGATCTAAAGGAAAAGTCAGATGATGATGAAGACTGCAATGATGATGCCCCAATGGGTGGTGCACAAGTTCAAATCCAAACTCAAGTTGCTGTCAAAGAAAAGATTGTTGAAACTGAAGAACAAGCAACTTAAAATGTTCAATTTGATGAAAGAGTGGTTGATGAGCTATCAAGTGAGATTGATAAAGATGTATCCCAACTTATCACAAGTATCTTTCATCAATCTCCACCTGCTATGTACACTTTGGAAGAAATCTACAGACATGGAACTCCACCACTTCAGAGCTTTTCAGCTCTTGAAAGAGAAAATGAGATGAATATGGATGAATATATCACTGGATTCTCAACAGAAGTTCCTATAACTCTTAGCAAGAGGAAGGCTTCCACTGAAGACTCTATAGCTGTAGAGTTGGTGCCCTCCAAAGCTCAGAAGTTTGGAAAAGGAAAAGAGTTGGTCATTAGGGAAGGTGATTCAGAAGAAGAAGATAGTGATACAATCCCTCAAATGACACCCAAAGAAGTTGTATCCCAGCTGATGAATCTGAAGGAATCTTTCAAGTCAATTGAAGCTGAAATTCTGAAACAGGTTAAGTAAGTACACGATGCCATTATTTCTCAGAAAATCAGAAAAGGAATGGAGGATTTTGTAAAGAAATTTGAAGAGAGAAGCTCAGAAGAAAAGAAAGTTTTGGAGAAAAACTTCAAAGCTGTTGTGGACAGCTTAATGAATTAGAATGAAGAAATCAGGACTGAAAGCAGTCAAAAATCAAGAGAAATCAGCAATCTACAGTCAGACATCAAGACCATTAAAGATGACTCTCTTGACCTAAAGGTAGAAACGAAAAGTTTGAAGAAAGAGATGTCCAATATAACTACTGGATATGAATCTCTTAAACTGGACTTGATGAGCAAGCTTAACTCTATTTTGTCACATATCGATGTTGGCAAAAAGGGGGAAAGTAAGATAGAAAAAGAGATTGAAGAAAGAGAAAAGACAGCTGATGTTTTTCTTGATAATGTGAAAAATATTGGAAAATCATAGGAAAATGAATTGGAAGCTACAAAATCTTTGTCCATGGGATTGAATGAACAAGGAAGAACACAAGGAAGAACTCAATCAGATCAGTCTAAGGGAAGTTCTAGAGAAGGAAAATCATAAATTTACCCAAGTCTACAGTCAAGAAACCTACAGTTCCTGAGGTTACAGCTCCATCAACTCAAAAACCTCACAACTTTTGGGAAATGACTGTGAGGGAATCAAGAGAAAGGAAGAAAGAAAGAGTAGAGAAGCAAAGTCAGAGAGAATCAGAGCAATCTACAGCAGTTGTGACTACTTAACCTCTAGATGTTCAACGTTTGAGCATAGTACCCATTGAAGATCCTGAAGAAAGGGTGAGGCAGATGAAGACTAAATTTGATTTGATATGGGAAGAGTACTTGAGCATTTGCACCAAGCATACTGTGATTAAAAAGATCAAGCTCAAGAAGGACAAATTCCAGAAGTTCAAGGATATGAAGGCTAATGGAACATTATATCAAGGAGACAATGCCAGACTCCTTGGTGGAAATTTCAGAAGCAATCCTATGCCAAAGAGACAATTCAAATCAAAAAAGGAGGAAGAACTTTTTGATGCATATGAACTGGAGATGATAATGAAATATTATGAAGAAGATGCCAAGAACTTGAAGTTAGTGCAACAAGGAATTCTGATGGCACAAGATGAAGACTCTGATGATTCTGAAGAAGAAGATGCAGATCCCAAGCACAGGAGGAGATGAAGATCACATTCTAAATTAGACACTAAAACTGTTTAGTTTTTAGTCTAATTACTCTACTGTAAGCTGTATCTTGAACCCTTTGTTTATTTATGCAGCTCTGTGCTTTGTGTTTTCTGTTTATTGTCTTATCTTGTTTCTGCTTTGTTTCTTGTTCTTGTTCATGTTCTTAAGACAATTTCTTATTGTTTGTGTTATCTTGTTTTGTTGTTTGTTTTTCCAACATCAAAATAGGGGGAAATTGTTAGTACCTTGTTTTAGATTTTGATGTGTGCAAACAATATGTTAAAACTGTTATTTGACTAACACTTTGTCAAGGAAATTGGTGTTTGAAACATATAGTTGTAAAGAGAAGTCTACAGCTGTATATTTGATCACTATACAGTCAAGACATGATCCTACAGCTGTAAGGTTTCTCTACAACCAATTTTTTATATTGACAGGAATCTACAGCTGCAAGGTTGAAGACTCTACAGCTGCAAAGAACCGTTTGAATATGAAGTACAAGTCAGAATTTAATTGAAGATTAAGAAGACCCTTAAGGAAGTGTAGCCTTTGAGCACTCACTAAATTGTACTTAAGTGGTGGTTAGTCTCTCAAATCTGGTGGATAATGAAGATTAGTTACAAAGGAGGCCAGAATTCTGAGAAAATGACATAGTACATTCAGTACTATTCTGTGTGAAGGATGAGGACCACTTCACACATGCCAATATAGAGAGAGGAGCCTTATCTGAATTTCAAATTTGAAATTCCCAACAGATAAATCACTCCACTCCATCTATAAATAGAAGATGTCCTCAGAGGAAGCAGAAACAACAAACTCGAGCATACAAGCATTCAACCTAAGCAAGTCTACAGCCAGCATATTCTGAGAGAGTTTTTTTTTCTGTCTTTATTCTTTGTGATTCATAGGATAGTTGTTTTGGATTTTCTTAGAAAGAATCACACCTTTTTGTTGTTGTTCCCTCACCTGATTCAATTTCTACTTAGTGTAGCTATCTCTTTGTGAGGTTTGTAAAACTCTTTGTGAGTTGATATTCTGAGTGAATAGAGTAGGTTATCTCTTTTTAGAATAGGAATCCGAGTGAACCTAGTTCTAAGGGGGAACTACTTGTATTGATCTTTGTGATCATTTCTTAGTGAATTTGGCACCTGAGTGGTGTAACAGTGGATGTAGGTGGTCTTTTATAGACACTAAACCACTATAAATCTTGTCTATTTACTTCTTGCTCTTTATATTCTTGCTCCTGCATATTTAATTATCCAGTTACATTCATCATTGCTTTAAAATCTGAAGTGCATAAAACTATTGTGATTTTCACAAAAAACCGACTCTACAGCTGTAGACTTTCTTAAGTCACTCAACTGTTAAGTCTAGTTTACATTGTTTTTCATTAATCACTCACTTTATTCCGCTGCACATTGAAGTATTCTCAATACAATTCTAATTGTGAGAATTACTCTGATATTTTGTCTACAGGTGATTGTTTATTTTGCAAAGTTTTGAACTGTGCAGCTGCAGACTCTCTAGTCTACAGTTGTAACCTTTGTGGTCCTGTTTTAAAACTCTTGTAAACTTATTCTTTTAAATTTGAGAAAAGGGCTACTGTAAGGTTCTAGAACCCATCCTTTTTGAAAAGTTTGAAAAATCTGTTTTTGGACTCAAGGTCTATTCACCCCCCTCTCTAGACCTTGATCACTTTAAGGGACCAACAAAGTATGATCACTTTTCTGAACCAATATATAAAGAAAAAAGAGACAATTCAGAAATGCCCTTTTTGACATTGACAATTTCTTTTTTGCCCAACTTCTACACAACTTTCAATTTTGCCCAAAATAAAGATAAAAAGACATTTATACACTTGATGCCTTATTTTTAATTTACAACACAATTAACATTCTTATTCCCGAATCCAAACACACCTATTGCCTTAATCCTTAGTAACTTAAAAAAAACATCTCAGAATCTGTCGAAAACAGAGAAGAAAAAACCTCCCATTTCCTTTGTCTCCAACATCCCAATGGAAAACAGAGAAAAAAAAAATGGCTGGACGAATCCTTCCCTTACCTCTCCAACCTCTCAAACTGATTTCTTATCTTTCGATTAATGCTTCATACCATTTAAAAACCAATTGGTTTTGTGAAATTTTCAACACCACAAGCTAGGGCAAAGAAATTTGTTGAGAGTTAATCCAAGGTTCACACGTTGTTTCTACAATAAGGTATGGAATAACATTTAATTGTTGTTTTATTTTGTATTATTGTAAGAATGAAGAATGAAATACTCTACATATTTGGTTAGTGAATAAATAGAACTAGACACCCACCAAGTGTTTGATAAAATGTCTAAATGAAATAGATTGTATAACCATGTCTACTTGTTGTGTAATTTGTTTATATTTACTTTTAGTCTTTTCCCAGTTGATGATTTATTAGGTGACCACAACATTGTTAGATTATATGGAGGATTTAGGAAACACACTATCATTTCAATGACTATACATATTGGTAAGTGAATACACAAAATTAGATACCCACCAATTGTTTGATAAAATATCTAAATGAAGATTATACAACCATGTGTATCTATTGTGTGATTTATTAACTATTAGATGATTTATTAAGTGACCACCACATTGTTACAATATAGTTAGGATTGAGGAAACACACTATCATTTCAATGACTCTTCACATTTGATAGTGAATTCCCACAAATAGACACTCACCAAGTCTTTGCATAGTCTTACCCCATAAGCCATATTGTTATACTATGGGTATGAGAAAGAATTTAAGAGTGCTTAAAATGAATGAATTTTTTGTTCTATTGAATGTATATATATATATATGCTTAATCATGTATTGACCATCAATGTCCACATTGCATCTCGTTTATAGTTTTGTCACTTGTTGGTGATTGATTGTTCAATTAATGTAGCACATGACCTTATATAATCAGTCAGATAATTTGTCAACTCATTTCTAAGCGTTTGCCAACTGTTTGCCAATACTTGCCTTCTCCATTTGAGATAGATAGGTGGGGAGTGTGCAGAAAGATATGTCAATAGGCAGGCCAAGTTGATACTAATACAAGAAAATTACAAAATGGTTAAAATGACACAAATTATAAATTAATTTTACGCAATAAAAAAGAAAAAATTTATGTTATGCAAAAAACCAAAAATAATTCATATATCTTGTCTCTCTCAACCATATTTTTCCAACAGGAGCTCCGCCGTCCACCTTTCATGCCCCACCTCATTCTCTTTCTCAACCGCCCCTCCCCATTTCAATCGGCGTTATCCTCTGGTGTGAATTTGATGACTCCTTTCTCCCATACTGATCGGAGGAAGCAACACCGAATCTCGAGATCGGATGGAGTTTTTTAAACAAACCCCAAACAATATATGTAAAATATTGTAAAAGTACGTGTAATGCCCCTATGAATCCACGTCGAGTCTGATATATGCAATAAAAGTTTAATAGAAAATGGAGAAAGTGCTATTTAATTAAAAATAAAAAAGTTAATAATTTTCATTTTATATAAAAAAAATTGTGTAATTTATGGATGCATTTTTACATATAAACAATGAAATTGTTATTCAATAATGAAAATTATGGTGATTAAAAATAAAATAAATTAAATTTGTTCGAATTTTTTTATCTTTTGTGATGGAGTTAAAATAGAAAAAGCTCTCTTTAGTTTATTATTAGTCATTATGATCGAAATTCTTATTTTAAAAATTAAAAACTAACCTTTTCTTTTTAATCGCACTGTATTAATAATATTGTTATGTGTAAAAGTTAAGTTGTATGTGATGAAATTGGGCCAGATTTCAATCCTGACCCAGATTAAGGGGCTGTTTGGTTGACACTTTTAAAAGGTGAGTAATGGTAATCAAAGTCATAGTGTGTGTTTGGAATAATTCTACTGTGACTTTAATTCTAAAAAACTAAGGAATCTATCACAGTTCAACTATTCGAGATTTATAACTTTCAATCTCTATCCTTTCCTTTCTTATATCATTTTCATTCCTTAGATATATACCAAGCGCCACCTGTATCCTGTTGGTTGAATCCAGTACCGATTCAAACAATATATTAGTTGGGACTATTGTATAATTAATCCACCATAATCTATTCAATCAAATCAGCCCTAAAATACAATATTGAAATCCGGTCCCACACGTACTTTACTTGGTAGTTGTCAAAGCCAATGACAAATTACATGTGACCAATATCTTATTGCAGTTATCCAAATCTTTAATAATTCATGAGATCGATATGGGGCCTGAGAAAACTTGCAGCCACTCCTTTATTTTGATTAGTACACTGACAAGGCCAAAGCTTTTTCTCACTTTATTTTGATCAATATTGGCAGGAAAATTACCTCAATGAAAACGTGATATATATATAATAATAGGGGATATTTTGATTATTTATGCATTGAATTAAGTAGTCCATGGAACCGAATAAGTACTTGTGTGGTGGGACTTAGACCATATTAAGTCTTGTTGGTTGAATCGATTAATTGATTCAAATAATATATTAATTGGGAATATTGTTATAATCCACCATATATAATCTATCCAACGAAATGAGTCCTAAGGGTATATTTGTTTTGAGATTTAGGTGTGCGTAACAAGATCATGACTTTGAAATTTATGAGATGTGAAAATCTTGATAAAAAGTAAAAGTATGTGTTTGTTTTGAAATGTTGGTAGGGTAGAATATTATTTTGTGTCAAATGAAACGCAAATTCTCATATGCAATATTGTACAAAACTCGTTCCGTGCAATTGACCCATTTTCATAATCCATTTTACAATACAGATCTAGTATATATATTGATAACCGTTTTTCCTTCATTAGTTTTTTCCTCGGCTTTCAATTTTTTTTTTGATTTGCTCAACCGGTTTCTTCTCTCATATGAAATTCTCTAGCAATCGTTTCTTCTCTCAAACGATATTCTCAGGCGATTTTCATCACATTACATATGTAATACGAATATATTGTTTTGAGAAGTAGTATTATAAATGATATCTTATAGTATACAAAATTTGAACATATAGTAATACATATAATAACATAGTAATTTATATTATTTTTTATATTATGTGATATTTTGTATTAAGAAAAATGTGTTTTATAAGAAGAATATTTTAATACTATATGAATAAAATTATTTTATTGTAATAAGTATATGATGTTACTATAAAAATAAAAATGTATTACTGTAAGAAGTATTATATGTTACTACATGAATAAAAACTTGTCCATGAGATTGGGAGAACAATCAGAAGAGAGAACTCAATCAGAGCAGATGAATGGAAGCTCTAAAGGAAGCAAAATCATAAAGCTCCCTAAATCTACAGTTCAGAAACCTACAGCTCATACTTCTCAAAAACCTTTTGGTTATTGGGAACAGACAATGAAAGAATCAAGAGAAAGAAAGAAAGAAAGAGAAGGAAGAGAAAGAGAAAGAGGAAAAACAGAGAAAGAAAGAACTAGAACAATCTACAGCTGTTGTCACTGCTCAACCTTTGGATGTTCAACCTTTGAGCATGATACCTGCTGAAGATTCTGATGAGAGGGTAAAGCAAATGAAGACTGAGTTTGATCTCATCTGGGAAGAATTCTTGAGTATATGTAACAGACATACAGTGATCAAGAAAATTAAACTCAAGAAGGACAGATTCCAAAAGTTCAAAGACCTAAAGGCTGATGGATCACTATACAAAGGAGACAATGCTCGCCTCATTGGTGGGAAAATCAAGAGAAATCCATTGCCTAAGAGGGTATTCAAATCAAAGAAGGGGGAAGAAGAATTTGAGGCCTATGAACTTCGGATGCTGATGAAGTACTTTGAAGAGGATGAGAAGAACATGAAGCTAGTCGAGCAAGGAATCCTAAAGCCCCAAGATGAAACTGATGATGAGGATGATGAAGACGATGCTGATCCCAAGCATAGAAGAAGATGAAGACTTTGTTCTAGATTAGACACTAAAACTTTTTAGTTTTTAGTCTAATTATCTACTGTAAGCTGTATCTTGAACCCTTTTTAGTTTATGCAGCTTTGTGCTTTGTTCTCTTCTGTTGCCCTGCTTTGTTCTGCTTTTTGTTGTTTTTGTTCTGTTTCTTGTAAGACAATGTCTTATTGTCTTTGTTGCTTATTTTGTTGTTTGTTTTGCCAACATCAAAATAGGTGAAAATTGTTAAGTACCTTGGTTTAGATTTTGATGTATGCAAAACAATGTGTTTTAATTGGCTATATTGATCTAACACTTGTGCTAAGAAAATTGGTGTTTGAAATTTATAGTTGTAAGTGAAGTCTGCAGCTGTATAGTTGATCATTCTACAGCTAGACATGACCCTACAGCTGTAAGGTTTCTCTACAACCAATTTTTCTTATTGACAGGACTCTACAGCTGCAAAGAACTGTTTGAAGAAGAAGTACAAGTCAGAGATTATTTGAAGATAATGAAGACCCTTAAGCATTATTGGTGTAGCTCTCAAGCACTCACTAAAATGTACTTAAGTGGAGGTTTTTGTGTTAATTTTGGAGGTTAATGGAGATTAGTTGCAAGACAACCAGAATTCTGAAGGAATGGACAATAGTACAATCAGTACTATTCTGTGTGAAGAATGAGGACCACTTCACACATACCAAATGGAGAGAGAGGAGCCTTATCCGGATTTCAAATTTGAATTTCCAATGGATAAGTCACACCACTCAATCTATAAATAGAAGAAAACCTCAGAGGAAGCAACAACAACAACCCTGAGTATACAAGCATTCTGCCTAAGCAAGTCTACAGCCAACAAACTTTCTGAGAGAGCCTTATTTGTTTTTATTCTTTGTGATTCATAGGATAGTTGGTTAGGATTTTATTAGAAAGAATCACACCCTTTTGTTGTTGTTCCCTAACCTGTTTTAATTTCTACTTAGTGTAGATATCTCTTTGTGAGGTTTTTGTAAAACTCTTTGTGAGTTATATTCTGAGTGAATAGGGTAGTTTAATCTCTTTTTAGAATAGGAATCTGAGTGAACCTAGTTCTAAGGGGGAACTACTTGTATTGATATGAGTGATCTCATCTTAGTGAATTTGGCACCCGAGTGGTGTAACAGTGGATGTAGGTGGTCTATTTATAGACATTGAACCACTATAAACCTGGTCTATTTACTTTCAGTCATTTAATTCTTGTCCTGCATGTTTAATTTATTTGTTACATTCATCATTCTTTTAAAACCTGAGTGCATAAAACTTAGTGGCTTTCACAAAGAGAAACTGACTCTACAGCTGTGCGTAATAAGTCATGACTTTGAAATTATGGGATGTGAAATTTTTGATAAATAGTAAAAATATGTGCTTGTTTTGAAATTTTGGTAGGGTACACTACTACAAATTTCATCTTGCATAGCTGCACTTGCATAGCTCTTATGAAAATGAGCTCTCTAAGATAACACTTGGAGAGCTCATTTTTCACATGAGCTATGCAAGTGCTTTGAAAAAAAATAAAATTAATGTTACATAGCGGTTCTAAACCGCAGAAATAAAAAAATAACTTGCAGTGCGGTTTAAAAGCGCTGTATGAGGAATAGCGGTCCGTAACCGCTTTGTAAGTGCCGTAATACCCTAAACTACTTTATAAATGTTAGCTTCTCTCTCGCCCAAATCAACCAGTATACTTTTCTCTCTCTCTCAATCTCAAACAATCTTAGGAAAAAATTCAAAAAAATTCAAATAAATGGTGCGTTCAGATCGGCGGAACCACGCCCAGATTTGAAAGAAGAAACCAAGCCCAGATCTGAAAGAAGAACGAGAGAGAGGAAGGGAGGGTGGGGCACGGTAGCGGCACGCCTGAGAGGGGAGCCCACGACAGCGCCACAAAGGGGGGTGATTTTCATTGAGGGAGCTGCAAGCTCAGGCGAGAATGAAACAGGGGCTGGGCTCCTGTGCCTTTTCTTCTTGCAATTCCGACAAATCGGTGTTGGAGCTTCGGTCGCGTGGGCTGTAGATCGGCGGCAGTAGAATCGCGGCGGTTGGGGGCTTCGTCTGCTGCTATCGGCTTTCTTCAAATTTCCAGCAGTACAGAGACGTGCGGCGGATGGTGGTTGAGCATGAAGTGTCGACTGCGAGAGGTGGTTCAACTGTGGCCATGGGCTCGCGTCTCCGGCGTGGCTTTAGTTAATTTCAGGCGACATTAATGGAGATGCTTCAATTGTGGACGTGGTTATCGGTTGAAAAGGATGAAGATGATAGTGAGTGGTCATGAAAAGGGCCACATTTTCTCTCTCTTTTTTGGTCAAACATGTGTGCTGCATCAAGGAAATGCAAAGGCACAGCAGCCCATAACCACCATAATTGAAAATGTTTTAAATGCTGCATACGACATCCACCATAATAGGGAAAATACAACCATGAATTAAATATATTCAATAGTACGAATTATATTTTATTTTTTGTCTATTTGAAAAGATTGATGCTGTTGGAGAGCGGTGGATAACCGCTCTCTAAGCCAGAGTTTTGAAGAGCGGTTCCAAACCGCTTTGTAGGTGCATGAACTTACATAGCTTTCACTTGGAGAGCTCTTATAACCGTTCTCTAAGTGAGAAAATAAGAGCTCTCCAAACCTGAATCTGTACTAGTGGTAGAATGTTATTTTATATCAAATGAAATATACTTATAAAAGCATTATTCTACTTGTAGAAATTACGGATCCTGGCTTATTTATTAACTATTACTTTTCCCAAACTCATAACAAATTACTACTAATCTATAAGAATTACTAGTAAATTAATATTAGAAGTTTAAATTTAGTTTAATAAATTTTATAAGGAAACCCATTAATTTTCTTATTTCATTAGACAATTATTATAAATAAGTAAGCCAGGATAAGTAATTTCTACAAGTAGGTAAGTTGTGGTTGCATTGCTTTTATATATAGTATAATGCTTTTCAAATTAACACCAAGTGCTCTCCCAACGAGAGATTTACCAATGAAGAGCTTGATGTGAATAACTTAAATAAATAAATAAATAATAATAATAATAATAATAATAATAATAAACAAGCTTGATTATTTATGAATTGAATTTAGTAGTCGATGGAACCGAATAAGTACTTGTGTGGTGGGACTAGACCATATTTTTAGTCTTGATACATATTTATTCATATGCCACTATTTTATTTAAAAAATAAATTTTCTTAAAAAACGTGAAATCTCAGGGTGCCAATTCCCCTCGGACGGAGGGGGTATTTAATTATTCTCTATATGGCTAATTTTGAGATTTCCGACAATTAAATTGCCCATAAAATCTTAGCTTTTAAAAAAATACTATACCAAAACTTTTGGATCACGCTTATATCGTGGTTTCAAATTTTACAAAAAGTAAGTTATGGAGACATATAGAATAGATTTATTTATTTAAATTTCACTAACAATTCTCTTAAATCTCTGGTTATATCTATTGTCTGCGATTGTCAGTAATTACCTGTTTGTTATTTTTTTTCTTCCTATGTCTACACATAAATATCGTGTAAATGTACTTCAATTATTACAACTTCTCTAGTTAGAATTCCTCCCTCTTGCAATAAAAAAAATCACTTTTTTCCGATCAAAAAAATTTCCTGCTATAATGAATGTTAGTGTCGTTAGCCGGAAAATGGTGCAACCATGGAAGCCGACGCCGTCGCACCTCCGCACCTACAAGATATCTCTCATGGACGAAATCAACCCATCAATGCACCTCATTCGCATCCCCCTCATCCAACGAACACATCCCCAACTTAGAAGAATCACTGGCTCAGATCTTGCCCCAGTTTTACCCACTTGCCGGTAGATACAACAAAGAAAACCACCAAGTTCATTGCAACGACGAAGGCGCTGAGTATTCGACTGCACTAGTCAACTGCAAGCTCGATCAGCTCGTCGGTGCTGCTAAGGTGGAAGCCGGGCAGCTCAACCGCCTGCTACCACTAGAAATTGGTGCGTGTGACGAGCCCACGGATCCCATGCTGGCAGTCCAAATCAATAGGTTTGATATACTCCCTCTGTTCCATAAGAATTACAGACTTTTTTTTTAGGACGTCCGACAAGAATTTGCAGACCCAAAAAAGAAAATTCTTTCATAAACTTCAACCTCACAATATCTACATATTTACAAAAAAATATAATTACTTTTTCACTTTTTGGGCCCACATTACACTCAATCAAACTAGTTACTTTTCTTTTTACATAAAGCGTTACCAAATTACACCTCAAAACAATACATTTTTTTTACTTTATTTCATTTTTTTCTTAATATGTGTGCTCCTCCCCTCACTGTTGGAGACAATTTTTAGATAAATAATATTTTAAGAATAGATGATAGCAAAGTTACAGCACTTGCTTTTTAATGAATAATTTTTTGATGATTTAAACTCATTTGATTACATGAGAATATATAACAAAGTATTAATTTCATCTAGAAAACATAACAAGAATTAATACTTTTGACTTGACTAAAGAATTCTAAGACACATTCCCTCTTAATTTGTAATGTTCATGGCATCCTTGAAGTTCTGAAGCTTCTCCAATGTAACAGCTTTGGTAAGAATATCAGCAGGCTGCTCTGATGTTTTGACATATTCCAAGTCAATTTTCTTCTTTTGAACCATGTCACAAATGTAGTGATGTCGTAGCTCAATGTGTTTTGATCTTCCATGAAACACTGAATTCCTTGTCATCAAGATTGCAGACTTGTTATCACAAAAAATAGGAGTTGGATTAGGAACTTCTTGCTGCAATTTTTTCAGAATTCTTCTCAACCAAATTGCCTCTCGTACAGCTTCATTTGCAGCTATATACTCGGCTTCTGCAGATGATAATGCAACTCAAATTTGCTTCTTAGAACTCCATGATATGGGATTAGATCCAAGGCAAAAAATGTATCCTAATGTACTCTTTCTATCATCTTGACTTCCAGCCCAATCAATGTCCGTAAAACCAACTAACTCAGCGCCTTCCTCCTTTGCATATTTGATTCCAATATATTTCGTGTATTGGAGATAACGAAGGATTCTCTTCGCTGCTGCAAAATGAAGTTTGCTTGGCTCACTCATAAACCTGGAAATGAGACTAACAGGATACAAGATATCAGGTCTTGTATTTGTTTGATAAATTAAAGAGCGAACATGACTTCTATAAACATTTGAATTTGTTTTTTCAGCTCCATCATTCTGCTTCAGCTTTTCATTTAACTCCATTGGAGTTGTTACAGACTTGCAATTCTCCATTCGAATTTTTTTTAGCAATTCTGAAACATATATATCTTGAGAAATGAAAATTTGCCCTTTTTTCTTGCCGTACTTGAATGCCCAAAAAATATTTCATCAATCCAAGATTAGACATCTCATACTCTTTCATCATTGTCTCTTTAAACCATTGCACCATTGCATGGTTTGTTCCTGCATAAATCAAATCATCGACGTAAAGGCTAACCATAAAAAAATCAGCTCCATTTTTCTTCACATACAGAGATGGTTCAGATGGACTTTTCATGAATCCATTTCTCTCAAAGTAAGCATCAATCTTGTTGTTCCAGCACCTTGGGGCTTGTTTAAGCCCATAAAGAGCCTTGTGTAACCTGTGATCTTTTTCTTCTTTATTTTTTACTTCAAATCCTTCAGGTTGCATGACATAAACCTCATTTTCTAATTCACCTTTGAGAAAGACTGTTTTGACATCAAGTTGGAAAACTTGCAATTCCAATTGAGCTGTAAGAGCAAGAAATACTCTTATCGTTTCCATTCGAGCAACAGGGGCAAATGTTTCTGTAAAATCAACTCCAGGTTGTTGAGCACAGCCTTTCGCAACTAAACGTGCCTTATACTTTTGCACCGTCCCATCTTCATTAAACTTGTTTTTGAAAACCCATTTTAAGCCAATTGCCTCCTTTTCTTTTGGAAGATCAACTAGCTGCAAAGTTTGATTTTTTTCAATGCTTTTCATTTCCTCATCCATTGCCTTTCGCCATTCTTCCTCTTTGACAGCTCCTTCAAAAGACTGTTTCTCACTTACAAACAATGCAACATTAGATGATGCATAAATTTCAGATAAAGAACGATATTTTCTTGTTTGATTTTTGGAATCAGAACCAGAATCTTCTTCATGAGTATTACTACTGGAGGGATCAACAACTTCTTTGGTAGAATGCAATTTCACAAGTGAAATTAATTCAACAGGAACTTACTCATCTTCAGGTTCCTCTTTCCATGCAGCATTTTCATAAAAAATAACATCCCTTGAAAGCACCAACTCATTAGTTGAGGGATTATATAAACGATACCCTTTAGATTCATCACTATACCCAACAAATATAATTTTTTCTCCTTTGCCATTAAAATTTCTCTCTAATTTGAGAAGGAAGAAGTGCAATGCTAAGCAACCAAAAACTTTTAGCAGACGTACAACTGGTTTTTTTCCATGCCATGCTTCAAATGGTGTTTTATTGCACTCAGCCTTCATCGGTGATCGATTCAGAATATGTAAGATGCCTTTGAATCCCTTCATCTTTGCAATACTTCAAAAATGGCTTATAGATGAACTCTCCTCCTTGATCCGTTCTTAGACACTTCAACTCATATCCACTTTGCTTTTCAACAAGAGCTTTAAAATCCAAGAACTTTACAAACGCTTCTGTTTTTTGTTCAAGAATATAAACCCACATCATTCTAGTATAATCATCAATAAACAAAAGAAAATACCTTTTGTTTCCCAAAGATGATGTCCTTGTTGGACCACAAATATCTGAATGCATTAACTCCAGTGGAGCATGAGCTCTCCACGCCGTCTTTGGAAAGGGAAGACGATGCATTTTCCCTAAAACACTGCCTTCACAAGCACTTCCTATGCATTTTATGTGAGGAAGACCGACTACCATGTCCTTTTACTTCAATAGTAGCAGCACTATGAGATTTAAATGGCCATATCTCAAATGCCAAATATTTGTGTCATCCGAAGTTCCACTTTTCAAAGCAACAAAGAGTTCAATTTAAGGGGGAACAAATTATTGGATGTCATTTTCACAAAAATCTCACTTTTTTCGTCATCGAAAATTAGGTTATACCCTCTTCTCATCATCTGCCCAATACTCAAAAGATTTTGAGAAATATTTGGCGAAAAATGAACATCATGAATGAATTTTTTGTTACCTTCGCTGGTGTGGACAGCTACAACTCCATTCCCTTCTATATTCACGCACTTTCCATCTCCAAGCTCAATATGATAAGAATATCTTCAATCTAACTGACCGTGCTGTCGAGGCACGCAAAATATAATCCTTAATTCTACTCTACTAACTAGTAGCAAAGGCAAGCAAGGGTCGATCCCACAGGGAGCAGGAAATCAATTTGTGAATTTATTATATTAATCTGGAGTAATATGAAGGGGGGTTTGGTTGGTAGCTAATTAAACTATCACTAAAATAAAGCAAATAAAAGAGAAGAAAATAAAATATAAGTAAGATCAAGAGAGAGAAATAATATTCCAATCCTAAGTTCAGTATCCCCACAATTTATATTATCCTAACTAATCTCGTGACAGTCTTACTCCAATCTCAAATCTCTTCCCTAGAATAACGAGAAGCTCAGTTAAACCGAATTAATTCTTAAGATTAGCTAGTTAAAAGAAGCTCGTTAACTAACCCTGTTTAATGAAACAACCTAAGTGAGAAGCTCAATAGATTTAATTTGTTAAACGCATTAAACCACCAAATTAATAGAAAGACTGGACTGCAAAATACGAAACGTTCGCTTCACATAACCCAGATCCGCATTACCCCTAGTGAATGGTGCACTATTTGTTACTCTTGAATATATCCTATAACAATTACGGATTATAGTCTATATTCTAACTGTAGAATTAAATGTAAATTTACCTAGCAGGCCATTACTAAATTAATTACAGAAACTCCTGAATATTCAACCAAGTAATACGAAAAACCCAAGATATGAAATAAGAACACGTCACGAGGAATTAATTAAAAGATAATATAAAAGGGTTCAACATCCCTAGAATTGGAATATAAAAATTATCTAGCCAAGCATAGTCATGAAGTGTACGCAAAATAAATTGAAAAGCATCCGAAAAACTCAATGTTTATATGAAATAAAAGCACTGCCGATCGCTGCTGTATCCTAAGCTTCACGCCTTCGTATCCTCCCCTCAATTTCCGTCTATGTACGTATATATCCTCCCACCTCAATTGCGGCTGACCTCCAAGGAGTATCCAAAAGTTTATGGGCCTCCCAATAGGAATCGGCCCAACAAAATCAAATAGACAAATTTCCTTTCCTTTTTCCCTCATATGCGTGTACTGTTAAGGCAAAGTATATAATATGCATGGTCCACCTCTTCCAATTACTTTCATGGCCATCTCTTCCTGGCCCACTTAATTACCTCAAACTATTTCTTCTCAAATTAGTTCCTGCAAATCCAATAATCACAATAAAATAATTAAAGTAGGATTTATTCAATTAAGCTCATATAAGTAGAAAATTACATAATTTTAATATAATTGAATGCAATAAATTTCCATCTAATATACTAAAATATCACATAAATTCCTACTTATCATTAACGCATGAAACTCATTTTGATTTCCAGTTAAATGATTGTTACACCCACTATCCAAATACCATGTAGAACCAGAATTTTCACCCTCCATTGTAGAAAACAATTTATTTGTAACATTTTCTGCTGAAAAATTACTTGCATTTTGTTTTCCCTTTTTATCATCTTTTTCTTTGAACCAACAATCTCTCTCAGAATGATTAGGTATCTTTCATCTAGGGCATCTTAACCAACAATCTCTTGATTCATGACCATTTTTATGACACACAAAACATTCAGATTCAGAGTCTCCTGATTATTGATTAGAATCGAAGTTTCCTCTTTCTTTGCTTCTACCATTACTTTGGTAATATTTTCCCCGACCTCTATTGGTTGATCATCCTCGAGATGATCATTCTCTTACTTGTTGAAATGGCTTTTTAGAAACATTGGATCTTGCTTGAAATGCTTGCTCCAATGGCAGATTGTTGTACTTGTTTACTCTCTGCTCATGTGCTTCCAATGAACCCATAAGTTCATATTGAGTGAGTTTTGCAAGATCCTTTGTTTCTGAAATTACAACAACTATATGCTCAAACTTTTGTGGAAGACTTCTCAACATCTTCTCGACCACTTTTTTCTCGGGAACTTCATCTCCACAACTTTTAATTTGGTTGATGATTTCAGAAACTCTAGAGAAAAAATCTTTGACAAGTTCACTTTCTGTCATTGATAAGTTATCAAATTGACTCCATAAGGATTGCAACTTGATAGCTATCACTTTCTCAGATCCTTGAAACTCTGTCTTCAAAGTTTCCCAAGCATCCTTCGCCTTCTTGATACGAAAATTCTTGGATAAATGGTTTTGCTCACACATTGTTGAATAAATCTTAGTGCTGTTGCGTTTTTCTTGACGTTCTCCTTGTATTCCTTTTGATTTTCAACAGTCCATTGGGCATCTTCTTCTTTTGGTGGTTCCTTATAGCCTTCTTCAATAACTTCCTAGAGATCTTGTGAAAGAAAAACAGTCTCCATCTGAGAACTCCAATAATCATAGTGTTCACCATTGAAAATTGGAATCTGGGTTGTTGTATATGAGAAAATAGAATTAGGGGTTGTTGCCATTTATTCGTACACTTGTACTATGGTACAAAAATTGTTGGAGACAATTTTTGGATAGATAATACTTTAAGAATAGATGATAGCAAATCTACTGCACTTGCTTTTTAATGGATAATTTTTTGATGATTTAAACTCATTTGATTACATGAGAATATATAGCAGAGTATTTCATCTAGAAAACATAACAAGAATTAATAATTTTGACTTGACTAAAGAATTCTAAGAGACATTCTTTGAATATGATTATAAAATTACCATTTAACACTTACAAGTTGCTATGGGATGGAGGGAGTATATTATAGTACAAATTGATTTTTTTTGCATTATGTAATTTTTAATACTAGTATTAATTGTCATTGAACGATTTAATTTGGTTGTAATACTAACAACTAATATTATTTTGAGTTGCACAGTAAAACTGAAATGTGTACTTACTATAATTAGGTGTAATTAACACTACAAGAAAATTGAAAGGATCCTATCATTAAAAAAAGGATTGAAGTGTTTCATAACTTATCAAAATTTTAAATTTGATCCACGTGAATATAGGTTTTTATATTGATTCTGTAAGTTTAAAAATATTTTGATTTTGGTCATTTTTAAATCTTACAAAACCAATATCAAAATATTTTCAAACTTACAAAACAAATATCAAAACGTGTAATTCATGTGGACCAAATTCAAATTGATAAAATGTTATTGGACTTACAAACCTTTAAAAAGTTAGGGTAAATATCATTTCAGCACCCAAAGTTTACCTTTTTCTGTTTTTGTATCCTACTTTTAGACGCTCTCAAAATTGATCACCAAAATTTATTTTTATTCTCAAAATGGATCCACTCGTCAATTGACCCATCATTGACTGACGGAACCAACAATTTGAGGTAAAAAATACTCTCTCCGTCCCAAAAAGACACCGCAATGTCTTCTGGGACGGAGGGAGTATAATTATTTGAAATTATATAAAAATATCAAATTGCAAACTCATCCCACTCATATATATATATATATATATATATATATATATATATATATAACCTTTA